>JBAMBJ010003677.1:0-63470 GCA_037043495.1 Drosophila recens | reverse complement strand
TGAATTTACATTAACTCAAAATTTAATGACTTTTCATTTATCCAAATTTTTTATATAATTTTTTTAAGATACGTTAATATATTGTTAATCTATCTGAGAAATCAAAGATAGTGAAAAGTTATTATTTTTCGACTTAGGAATTTTTTTCTTGCAATAGCCTGAAAAATGGGCGGTCAAAATAATAGTAGTGATGAACATATTCAAATATTTTAATGATGAAAACGATCCAAAACCACTTTTTTTTATTTAAAAGGTTAGATATGTGAAATGCACTTAATAATTAACAAATTTAATTATTTGTTGTGAAGCCTTTATCTTGAATTACCGCCTTACAACGACGGATCATGGCTTTTACATCGTTCTGTTTGTATTGAGCTCCAGGCGCTCCTAGCGATCTTCCAAAGATGAATATTATTTGTTGGTTGATGCTTGGCAATATCCTTCTTCATATCGGACCACAAATTTTCAATGGGATTCAGATCGGGGGACCGTGGTGACCACTCCACTACATTAACTTTTTTCTATGCGAACAATTCTTTCGAAGATTTGCTGATATGCTTTGGGTCTATGTCCTGTTGGAACCTCCAAATTATCGGCATATCATCTGAAAAATACGGTAGCATAGTGTCCTGCAGAATTTTCACTTGTTCGTGCCTTTCCATTATGGTTATGATCCATTATATGGGTTGGACCCAGTAATGTGAAAATGCGCCCAGGTTATTATTCTCATACCACAATGTTTGATGGTCCTGCAGGTGAATCTGGGCTGATATTCGGACTTTAACGGATACCTTACATGTTGTCGAGATCCTCGACCAGCAAAAAAAATAATTTTGGACACATCCGACCACTAGAGGTTTCTTTATTTCTCTAGGGTCAATTCAGATGATCCTTAGCAAATCGAAATCGCTTTTGGGCAGGTATTTTTTTAATAACGGAATTTTTCACGGGCTTCTTTCTGCCAGATTATTATTTCGCAAACATCTAAGAATGTTTTACACACTTTGGTCCATACCAAAGTTCTTTTTTATAAGTGCTGCAGGAGCAAAAGGGTCGCGTTTCAAAAACCTCACTACTTTTGTCACTAGTCTTTTGGACATGGATCGAGGTCTTCCACATTTATCCTATTTTGGCGACTACTTAATGGCGTTTCTGATTATGGTTGGCAATCATCTAATCAAATTTTTCCACTTCCTTAAACGTTATCCTTTTAGAAATAAATTTTTTATAGGAGCACGCTTTTCTGGAGTGCAATGCTTGCCACGCCCCATTGTAACAACTCTAAGCAAAATATTTGTTATACAATTTATAGAAAATTATCAAATTACAATTATAAATATCAAATCAAGTGCCTTTCCTGCTTAATATCCTTTTTTTCCACTTTTAATGCATTCACTACTATTATTTTGACCGCCCATTTTTCAGACTATTACAAGAAAAAATTGCTAAGTCGAAAAATAATAACTGTTCACTATCTTTGATTTCTCAGATGGATTAACAATATAATAACGTATCTTAAAAAAATTATATAAAAAATTTGGATAAATTAAAAGTCTTTAAATTTTGAGCTTTTGTAAGTTCATTGCAGGCACTACTATTTTTTTGACCGCAGCTGTATTTATAGCAGGGATTTTGAAAAAATTAAACCCTTGGGTTGTAAGGGACAGTTCAAGGTTGTATGACTGTTAATTTTATTTAAAACGAACAACTCGTGATTTATTGAACTTGAAATAACACTTCGTTCAATAATGTGTGTGACTAACACATAAATGTCGGCATTAGTACTAAGTCAATATTTTTTCGGGAGTGCTGTTCTAGTAGCAAGCTTGCAACGATTTCAATCTGCAACGCTGCTAGGGTCAAGTGAACAACCTAACTATTATGTTGTGAATAGAGGGGAAACTTAGTACTATAATTGATGCTTAGGTTGATTTTGAGAAATTGTTCGTTTTCAAGATAATTTTAAATAACCAAGACATTCGCACGCGACTCAGATAGAAGTCGTTTTTCGGCGACCAGCTCTAACACTAATTTCGGCAAAACGTGAACGAATATTGATCCAATTTATTTTGAAATGTAATGCATTCGTTAATCTAAAACATGCATTTTGTTTGATTTAAAAATATCAAGTAGTTTTTTTGTAAATTTGATTTTAGTCACTGTCGCACGTGACAAAATATTCCACAAAATATTTATGTTGTTTCTGTCTCTCTTTTTTTAAATTATATATCGAAATCGCTCGAAAAACTTGTTGCATATAAAAATTTCAATATATTTCTATGTGTTAAAATGGTTTATGTTACTATCTTACTATCCTTCTTAGTGTAATCGATAGAATGCAAACGGCCCATTTTGGAAATCAATTTTTAAGAAAATGGGCAAAAATATAGAAAAAGTGAATTTATTCCAATGTAGAATCTATTTGTTCATCCTATTGAATTTCTTTTAGCGTATATTGCTTAAATAAATAACTTGAATACATTTTTGGACGGAAATTTCCCGAGATGTGAGTTTTTGATCAATTTTACTTAATTTCTTTTATTTTTTTTGTAATTAGAAAATCTTTTCAAATGATTGAGCTGTGCTCTCTGACAACTTTAGTGGCATTTTGAATGGCGTGTCAAGTGTTGCACTGTGCAATGGATTGTCGCCGTATTGTGTCCCTATTGTGCAACATCTCAACGTCTCGAGCAACAAATTGCCATTTCCATAATCGCCACTGTCGTCATCGTCAGCTAATTAACTGTTTTTTTTTATTCACGCGCCATTGTTTATGGTGACGGCTTCTGAGTAACAAAGGATTCCAAAGGATGTTGATTGTTGTGTTGTTGCTGTTGTTGTTGATGTTGCGTGTACCTTGCCCCCCATTTTCATTATTTTTCTTTGTCGGCCGCGTTACGCCCTCAAATATCTTATGCTGCCAGCCTCTGTTCGGCTTTCATATTTTGTTCTTTTCCGCTCAAAGCACAAAACACTTGTTGTTGTGGATGCTACTATTGTTATTGTTGTTGCTGCCGTTGTCATCATTACCTTTTTTATTAAAAAGCTGAGACAACAACAATTCAAAAAATACAAAACAACAACTGCAGCAGTTGTTGGTGTAGTTGTTGTTGGGTGTGTAAGCTGTAGTATGAGTTTGTCTGGCACCACCATCACAATCCCCACCAACACCACTACCCGCATTGCCACATCTTCCCAAGTATGTAAAAGTCTAACAAGAAGAGGCAACAACAATAACGATTCGCATATTATCTGGCCAACAGCAGCGCTTCATTACTTTTTAAATACTCTTGTAAAAGGGGCTTTAACTTTTAAAGCCATTTTGGTAAACTTCGTACAAATATTAATTATCGAATATACATTTTTAGTATGAAAATCTTTTTCTTGTCATTTTTTTACACATATTTTAATCAATATTCCTTGATAAAATTTGGTTGAAATTAAGATTTTTTTTTACATATCTCAAAGTAAACTCAGAGGTGGTGTATTTGTCGTCTGAATATTTCCGTCTAAAATCATCAAATCCTGACATATCGACAGCTCGATTTTTGTGTTGACAATCGTAACACTTTGATTTAAACTCGATTTATAGTTTGGATTTATATAGCTGCTATAGGAACAATCTGAAAATTGATTCAAAGCTGTGCAAGGGTATCAAACCATTAGCATGTCGAATATATGTTAACCTTATATATATTTTTTTTAACTTTCTTTTCCTTGTAGTTGTTGCCATTGTTATGGTTGTTTATTGTCTTACTTTGTGCCAAGTTTGCCTTTGTCATGTTTTTGTTGTTGTTGTTGTTGCTGGTGCTGATGGTGTTGCTTGGCTGTGTTGTCGTGTTACCATGTCCATGCCCTCTGCTGTCAGGCTTAAAGGCAACGAAACGCAAAGCAAGTGACAAGTGCAAGAATCCTTCGTACTTACTTACTTACTTACTTAACGGCCCAGGCTTATTTTCGGCAGCAACGCGTACAATAATAACTGTTGGCATCTTTTGTGCCATGTCCTCCTCACCTTACCTCAGTCCTTGTCTTGTCTTCCTGTAGCACAAAAAGAAAAAATTAATATGAAAATGAAAATGATGCCAAATGGTTTGTTTACGCAAGGCTTCAGCTAGAGATATGATGAAGATAGGAAATGACAGCCAGGGAAAAGGGTGGAACAGAAAATTGAGGTGGAGCTGAAAAGAGGGAAGTGATATTAGTAAATTTACATGGCCCGCAGGCGGCAAAAATGTCGGAAAATTATTTAAAGTGTCAAATATAAGCAAAACACGAGTTGGCCAAAAAACAATACAACGCAATACAAAGTAATGAGAAGGAAAAAAAAAAAAAAAAATAGAGAACAGCACGGCATATAAAACATATATTCATAACGAAGAGTTTACTGTGAATGATCAATGTATTTAAAATAAAATATTTTTGAGTAATTACAATTACAATTCACATTATTTTAAATATTTCTCAACAATTCAATTCAATAATTCAAATTGATAGATAAATGTCAGCTATAACTTTGTACCATATTTGGTTGCATTACAAATTGATAAGTACAGCAGCGTGGCAATTAAAAATTTGTGTTTTTTTTTTACTTTGCAATTACTCAAGTAATTGTAATTAATGGTAATGCAAAGCATTTAATTACCCAAAGCATTAAGCTGGCGTTATTCGTTGCCTAAAGCTTTTAATGGTCTGAAGTTGTTGCAGTTGTGCCTGAAGCTTTTTGCAGGGCATAACCCTTAAATGCTTGCGGGCGGACAGGGAGGGCTCGGCAGGGCAGGCACTTCATTCATTTGACGTGGCCACATGGCGTTCACTGCTGTTTGGCGCACACGGCGTATGCTTAACATTCGCGACATTCGCCGTTGCCTTTTAAGTCGCCCTTTGCTGCCATAAATTAAACATAATTAAAATGTAAATGGAGCAGCAAATACACACACACACACACATGTGTACACAAGTACACATATTGCATTGTGAAGCTGCTCCTTGTATTTGCACTTGCGTGCTAATTATTTTGTTGTTGCTATTACCATTTGTATGGGTATTTATGAGACGGTTATTAATTGAACCTCATTTGTTGCTCATTTCATTTGCCTGCCACTCAATCCACTCTTTTTCCCACTCCACTCTCACCCGCTCTCTCCCTCAGTGGATCACATTGTTGATCCTGTTGTATTTCAGTTTATTCAGGGCTGTGCTTACTGCAACTTTTACGTACTACTTTCCCTTTCCAACTTATTGAGTGCCCATTGCAGAGAGCTTTCACAGCAGCCCGACGCCGACGCGCGTCTCTTCTTGCCTTGCTTCGTCTTGTCTCGCTCCGCCTCGTCTCATCTCATCGTTTCGTTTACATATTTGTTGCTGCTCTGTTTTGATGTTCCGCCTGTTGCCATTTTGTTTCGTGCGCGCGCTTTTTGACTCGCACGCTCAATTCATTTCATTTGAGTGCGTTCCATTTCCATTCTGTTGCTTGTGCTTGGGGTGCCGTTGTCGTCTCATTGGCAATGCCATTGCCATGTCGTTTCAGTTGGACAGTTGGCTCCACTTACCGCACTCGCCTGTTGTATGCTCAGCTGCGGCCACGCGTTGCTCGCAACAACAACAACAACAACAATTGGAATAGCAAAAACAAGAAGCACTCGAAAAGTGAAACAATAATAAAAATAAAATAAAAAAATAAAGAAAATGCGAAAGTAAACACGCGTCTCGTGGTATTTTTGTTAAATATTTGATATTGTCTAACATCAACAACAGCAGCAGCAAGAAAGACGTATATAATTTTAATTAAACCAAGTTTAAAGTGTTTGCGTGTTCGTGTGTGCTCGTGCCAGTATATGTGTGTGTGTATATATGTGAAGGTGTTTGCCTGTGTGTGTGTGTGCGCAACAGTTCAACGAGGCGGCACAAAATTCTACACACAAATTTTTACTATGCACAACTCAAACTAATCAACAGCAGCAACAACAACAACAACAACAGCAACAACAGCAACAAAGTCATAACTTGCATGTGCCCCTAAGGTGCCTGGCTGAGAAGGGATGATAGGAGGGGAGGGGGATGGGGATGGGGCATGGTAGTTAAATGTACATGGGGCCGCTTGACACGTTTCTTGTGCATTCCCAAAGCATTTTCTGTTGACGCACAGCCTCCTGGGCAAGTTCTTTCTATAGCTGTGTGTGTGTGTGTGTGTGTAAATATATGTATGTTTTGCAAGTTGTGTGTTTATATTTTATTTTCGTTTCGTTATTTTTTTGTATTTTTTTTGGATTTGTTTTTTAATTGCCGCATAGTCATGTCCTTGAGCCTCTCTCTCATCGCTTGTTTGTCGCCAACATATCTCACATATACACAATGTTTATATTTAAACGCATCTCTTGAGAGTTGGAGAGCCATAACAAAAAAAACTAAGAAAATGCGCTCATAAGCATCAGCCAAACACATTTCACATATGTATGTATGAGCATTGCATGTATGTGTATCTACTTTGATATTCAGAAGATGCTTGCGCAAACTGACAAAATCGACTAGACCCAATCTTATTCCTCGCCGGCGCCAAAGTCTACAAGTTGCGTGCCACTTTTTCTGAACTGAATTGATGTGAATTGAATTAAGGCAAACGATTGCCGATTGTGTGTCCTATAATGAAAATGCAGTATTTACATTGCCAGACAGATCTTGAATTTTAATTGAACGTTATTTATTTGAATCACACACAACTTGTCATCCCCCATAACTAGGCAATGCCAGAAAGATGGAGAACATTGCGTATACGCAATATTTTACAAAAATATTCGTTTGGCTTGCCAATTACAATCCCCTAAGATAGAAGCGACATGGCACATCGCTGTGTCTCTTCTAAGCTATTGATTATTCGATTTGGAGTGCAGTCGTGCGAATTGCATTCAAACAAACACAAACACAAACTTCATATTGCGTTTTTGTGTGTGAACTTGTTTGCTGACCAGGATTTCCTTTTGCGTGCCAACTGCAATCGGAAGCAGACACAAAAGTTCATCAAAGCGACTTGTAAATATCATTTCAAATATGAGAAAGTCCAAAGAATATTTCCAGCTGTCAGAATTCACGAGTAGTTTAACCACTCTTTTTCTTTTTGGTTTTCCATTCCTGCTATAATATATCTTTGACTTTGACAATTGCTTTAGGTTTTGCCTTGGGAATGCGAATGGTGGTAATCTGTCAATTATTATGACGGTCAAACATGAATGGCGTTATCGTTCGACAGTGGCAACGTGTCTGTGGCCTCCACTTTGAAGGAATGGAAGGCGGGGAGGGGTTGAGGGGACAGACAGTGTAATTTAGCAATCAGCACTTGCCATTTGAGGGTGTAAATGTTGAAATAGTAATGAAAAGACGTTTGCATCAATGCACTTTAATTTGCATACTAAAATGGCTGCTAATGTTTCTATATCAAAGCTTTATGTACTGATATTGATAGATTATCGAAAGACATTACTATTAATATTTGCTTGTCCGGATCTCTTTAAAAAGATAAGCTTACAGTAATAAAATTGCCTATACACACAATATGGTTTTCTACATTAAGGCCATATAAATGTTTGATGATAAATTGTTTAGTCGATCGACGTTCTCATCGATTAAAATGAATGAATTCTTATATCCGATCTTATTATAAAAACTTACATAAATCGAGAATACCTCTTTAAATTAATTTTTTATCATTACTTTATTAATTTTTAAAATTCGAATAACATGAATGCAAATTCTTATTCGATAGAAATATAAAGACAATATATGACATGAATTTTCCGATTTAAATTACTAATTAGTCATAGGCCTATTTAATCCATAATACTCAAATAAATTGTATCGTTTACAATGTACATATTCAATAATATTATAAATATTTCTGGAAGTCAATTTGACACATCTTGAATCAGTTTTAAAATATTCTTACTTGCTAAAAATTGTTACTTCAATTATCAAATTACAAAAATAATCACAAAATTGCGCAATAATATTTTGGAATAATATGGGTTTTTCTAAAATTTTAGGCATAACATTTAGGTGCTGAGCTTGTTGATAATTGTTGTTGAAAGGGAATACCCCAAACACTCGCTGTTTTCATAGAATTTTTTTTTTCCCCCCAAATGAAATTGAACTGTTGCCATACAAAACACTGACTAACTGTGCATTTGTGTGTATTAGTGTGCGTGTGATGTGTTTGTGCGTTTTTGTCTCGTGCCACAACGTTGCGTCCAATTAAGGAATCATCAAAATAAATCAATAGAAGTGCCCAGACGCGACCATGTGATGGCCAAACGATTCAACCGCTGAGAGCTGTGAAAATTGAATATTGAGGATTGCGAATTAAAAATTGCAAATTGCAAAAATAGTTGAACGAGGCTTTTGTCCGCGATATGTGCCCTAAAACATCGAAGACAACGCCACTGCTGCTAATCGGCGGCATTGTGTTCGTTATCATTCTGGTTGCGATCACGGGCATAACGCTGATCAATAATATCAATTTGTCCAACATCATCCGGCTAAATGAGAAGGTGGCCAGCGATAGCGTAAGTGCCAATGATAATCAGATTAAGGAGCTCAACTACGTAAACAATCATCCAAAGAACCTGAATGTTAAGCAATACAATAATGACACCGATGAGCCTGGCGATGCACGCAGCGAGGACCAGATACGACAGGAGATGTCCTCCCTGATGGATACGGTAGCGGAGGCGGAATCGGAGCCCAAATTGTCGGCGGTCATCTGGAAAAATGCTCAAAAGTCTCAATTTCTTGACAAAGCAAACGTGACGATGACGCCTCCATCTTTGTCTCCGTCTTCGTCGCCATCTCCATCTTCGTCATCGTCTCCAGCGCAGGAATTGCCCTTGGGCGGTGCAACAGACACGCCCAGTGGCGGGGATGATTTGATTGATTACGAAAAGCGCGCCCAAATTGTCAAGGTGAGTTTCGATGGGGCAGGGGTAGTTTGCGGACGATGGGAGGGAGGTAGGGATGGGGGCGTCTGCTTTCCAGTTGCGTATCAATTTCAAATGTCTGACCTTTGGGGGCCTGTCATGACCCAAAAGGCGACGAGGCAGCTGTTTGACTGCCACACAACTTGACATGCCGTTGTAAGAAAACAATAAAAACAAAAATACACTCTTTGAAAAGCTCCACCAAAAAAAGTAATTAATTCTGTAAATAATATCATAACAAAAGCCAAAATATGCCTTACTTGAAGGAACCATTACTGTGAAATCGTTATCTGCTCTTGTCACCATGAATTAATAAAAAACAAGCAGGTATTTGAAAAAAAAGACAATGCTAAGAATTTAATAGCCAACACTACCTTAAAATTATGATTGATACAAAATAAAATACGTATTGGAAAATCCTTAACATAAATATAAAACACATACAAGGCGAACAAAATAAAACAACAATTTTTTGCATTAGATTAATACTTTTAAATGTTGGAAAATAATTTTGATATTAAAGCTGCACAACTATCGACAGTAAATATTGCAGACTATTATCACTATTTCTTACATTAGTATTTACCGTGTACATTGATGTATTTGAAACTATCCGCAACGTTTATTTCATTTTTTATTTTATTTTATTTATTAAGTACAAGCAACACGTTCACCAAAATTATTAATATTCAGGGGTGCCACAGACATTGCTTTTGCTTTAATTTCACTTAAATTTCATACAAACTTCAGTGAATTTCAAGCGAAAGCGATTTCTGTGGCACCCCAGATTATCGATAGTACCAAAAGCCATACAATAAACCATTTAAAGTCGCACAAAAGTTTAAAGATACTTTTACAATTTGTATAGATACTCACCACTTAATCAGCTTTTAAATTTAACGCATTTTAAATTGTCGCTATCAAGTGCTACAGACTCATCTGCCCTAGAAATATATATTTTATATTGACAAAATTATCAAAGTGGGTATTTACTTGTAATCATTATTTGAATAGCAATGTTTAGATCTTATAAGATGATAAGATATGCTCTTTATATTGACATTCGATTCACTTAAAAGAGAACCACGTTGTGGTGTCATGTTATTGTTATTACTCTATTTACAAACACACAAACATAAATGTTTCGTCACAAAAAGTGATAATGCTCGAGGGGCGTGAATGGGCAACGAGTTCCTGTTACGCCCACATCAACGCCTTAAACACGCACGTGACAACAGCAGCAGAAACATTGACAAGTGCCTCTGTTTTCCCTTCTCCGTTCTCAGTTCTCAGTATTGTGGTCTAAATCTTGACGTTTATTACGCTCACTTGGTTCACCTGGATTGCCGGTAACCGGTAAACGGCAAACTGTAACGGTTTGTTCTCTGCTACCATCCAGCTGTTGGCTCTCTCTCTCTCTGTCTTGCCCGACCTAACTTTCTCTCCCTCTGTTTTGGAATGGGCCGTTATTGCTTTACGCTTTTACGACTCGAGTGCCGTGTCGAGGTCTTGGCAAACGAGGCGCTAAACAAATTCTAACTGCAATTGAAACTACAACTACAACTGCCACTGCTACTGCCACTTGCCACTTGGCATTGCAACAACTATAACAATAAATAACCACATGGCCAGGATACGCGATGCGATTAATTTTCTGTCTTGCTGTTGGGATTTTATGACCTCAACAAACAATTTCAAACATTTTTTCTCTCTGCCTTCTAAAGAAGTGAGGTACTCATAATTGCAATGCAATTGATTATCAAACGTATATTTTTAATGCAAACAATTTCAATTCATTTTCACTTTCGTGCTTGAAATTCCAATGAACAATTTGCTGCCAAATAATTGGACGATTTATTTATATTTATTTATTCTTTTTGGCATTCTATAATGAATAAAGATAATGAATAACTAAGTATTAATTATAAGAATTTAAATTTGTATTATCTGTATACTAGATTTGTGTAGGACAAATAGAGTTTTGCTAAGTAATCGATGAAGCTTTAGGCGAATAATTAGAGAACAAAGTAAGCACACTGAGCCATAGACTAAGAAATCATATTAATGGAACTTAAGTTTGTCAGTATAAATTAAAAAGACTTAAGTTACAACTATAATAATAATAAAGACTAATCAAAATCTATAAACGAAGATCGTAAAAAAAAATAACTCGAATAATAAATTGGAAACAAAGCTGATAAGAGACAGTACTTTGCAAAAACTTCCCTGACCTCGTTAAAATAGATCACTATCAGTTAAGTGGAATTGCTCCTGTGTGTTTTTATATGCATTTGTTAATATTTAGTAATGCATTTATTGATCTTCAAGAACTCAATCAGCACACATAATATTGTCAAATATAATTGAGCACACATTAATTGTACCTTTCAATAACTAACATAAATTTTGTTGATATTAACAACATTATGATACTTTGCTAAGCACAATATTTGAATAAACTGAAGATGGATTTTACAAGACTCAGACTCAAAGAAAGAGAGAGAGGGGAATAGATAGAAATTTATATACAAATGCATTAAATATATTTTAAGTCAAATGTGAAATTGGGGAGTGCTTAAAAATTTGTATGAAATGTACGTCAATATTAATCTGATTATGGCAAACAACATATTGCAGCTTACTTATAAATTATAAAAATATTTCTGTTAATTGTATTGAAACTATTTTCAGTTGGCAGCATTTCTAACTGCCATAGAGCCATTGAGGAGGTTGCCCTTAGTTGAAGTTCAACAAAAAGTCATAAATCAATTTCAATTCTAGAATTTCATTCGTTTCAACACAAAGACAGAAACAGGGAGAAACACACGCAATGCAAATGCCATTTAAATGAAATTCCATCTATTGACTGCTGTGATAAATATTTCGCTCACACAGACACACACATACGCACACAGGTAAATTGTAATATCTGTCGGTATGTGTAAATATTGTAGGTAGTTAAGCATGCAAATACATTCATTTGTTCATTCAATTGCGAATGCGTACAAGATTCGTGAATGTTCTTGTTCAAACATGTGCACGCCTCACATTTCAGTTAGACAGTTGATCTTTCTGGGGAAGCGGTAAGGAGAAATGTCGGTATGCTAAGTTTAACTCATTTAGTTTAACACATATCCTTTCAGCCCGTATCCTTAACGAGAAATACCCTTTCTCTCCAATTGCTGCTTCCATGTTCACGTGCGTAGTTCTTGCTGTTTTTGACTTTTAAAATGTATGTTCGAGGGTGGGTTAGTAATTTTTTAATCTAAGTGGGAAAACGTAACTATTTTAATGAAGCTATAGTTTTATTGGTTAGGGTAATCCAGGGCTGATCAGTCAAGTTTGCAATTTAGCTTTACAAAGAACAAAACTTTTTCAGTCATAAATTAATGAAAATAAAATTATCGCATCATTTTAACACTGAACGAAACATCTCAAGGCATGAATTCATTTTTCAATATTAAAAAGTGTACATCAAACAAAACTAAATTCTCAACTCTCCAAAAATAAGGGACAGAGCTCTGGGAGCCATTAACTGACCACTTTTAGTATCATCAATCTATTAATGGCTTAACAAGTTTGGTCGCACTTCTATCTATTGTTATCTATATTTTCAAATTTCAGAAAATGAAGAGATGAAAAAGTTTCTATATTGAAGAACTTGAAAAATCGTATTGTTTGGAAAGCACAAAGAAGTTGATGAGCCAACAGATTTTTTTTTAGACCCCGTACTTTAATTTTTCTTATTTGTTTAGTTATTATAGGACGATTACATGCTGTCGGCAAAAAGTAAATATAGTATTGAATATATCAAATTAATATAAATCTGAAGATAATTGTCTTAAAGGAACAATAAAAATTATTTGCTCTAAAAGAATTCTGTTGTAAAGTTATTTCCATTCCATTAAAAAAGTAGCGTTATTTCACTCAGTCCAATGACTTATCATTCCACCCTCGTATATTGAGTACAATGCATACATAAATGGCAGTTAAAATGGCAAACGCAGCCAATACTACAAACATATGTATGTGAAATTGGCAAACACTTGATAACCCCAATGGCCCCCGAAATGGATGGACATTTACTTGGCTGATGAGGTTGAGCGCAGTAAATCAGCTTGGGGGAATAGAGAGGGTCACTTGATAATGGATTTCAATTGGAGCTACGTTGCACACAACACACATGTTTTTGAAGCTAATAATCGAATTTCATTCATTCATTCATTCAATCTTACCTGCTGCTTGGTTCTTAGCTTTTTCCTTTCCTTTCCCTTCATTTCGTTCTCTTTGTGCAATCGCTTTTACATTCCACAACAACAAGAGCCGATGTCAACTTTTTACCCCAACTCACTTATGGATGGTGGACAGGGGGGGGGGGGGGGGGGGGTCAGTTCAAGGTGAACCACTTCAACTGACCACCAGAAAGGTACTCGCACTCGTACTCGAACACAACTCGAACCGTGGATGGGTCAAAGTCAATCAGAGAAGCCCCTGAACAGTCAACGGAATGCATGAAAAGCAGCCCCAATCTGTCGATAGGAGGACAGTGGAGCAACAGCTCAAGTTGAACTCCAATGAGGGTTCTTCAAAATCATTGATTAATCAATCAAACTCCAATTTTTGGGTTACAGACAACCGATTTTAATTTATGTTATTAAAGTTGTAAGTTTGGCTCAATTATAGATGTTTTCACAAAATAAATCTTAAGTACTTTTAGTCATTTTCTAAGTTAATTTCTCACCTTATGCTTATACAACTGAAATTATTAAAGTAAAATGGAAACCGCCTTAATGCGTCACAAAAGTTTTTTTTAAATATTAAGTAAGCTAAGTACACTCCTGCCCAAAACTATACGACACCTCGAACATTTTAGTTTCGACCCTCGCAGGAAAAGGAGAAAGCATAATGAAATAAAATGAAGTATGCAGAATTATAGCAAAAAGAGTTCTGCACAAAAGCTGATATTCTGATCTCTGATTGCATCTCGCGTTTTCAAGTAACAGTAAAAAATGCAGAAAAGGTTATTTTTTGCTTGCCTGCAAGTGTATCAAAACTATACGACACATTTGAAATATAGCGTCTAGAGATAAAGGTTTGGTGTCAATTATTTTTTTTTCTTTTTCAGTTAAAAATTTAATGCATTTATAATAAAATGCAGCGCGAAAATTTGTTAAACTATGAGAAAAAGGTGACAAAAAGAGCTTACAATGAATATGGCTATAATACAAGCAAAATATCGGGATAATTCGGTCGTTAACGCTGTGATATCACATAATTTTGAAATGATCTCGATAAATATGGTGTTAAGCATAACTAAGGAAGAAAACCCAAGCTGTCTGACCGCGATAAACATCGCACAATACTCAAGGCGAGCAATTCATTTAAATCGTGCCCCACACTTTCTGCATGTTGCAGGCAGCCTGTGGTACGGATGACTGTTTGGTGGACGCTGTAATCATCTGAAAACATTGTCAGAGGATATTTAAAAAAGGACACGTTCTTAAAACTCCACCACAAAAAAACCCGACTTCAGTTTGGGGAAAATAACTTGGAGAGAAACTGAGTCTTAATATAAAATTTTAACTTTATTTTGTTTATAAAGCTTTGTTGAATATTTTTCGTTTAAATCATTTTTTCGGATGAGAAAAAGTTAAATCTTGACAGTTTAGATGGGTTTCGGCACTATTGGCGAGATCTGCCACAGGAACCACTAATTTTTTGCAAACCCCATTTCGGAGGTGGATCCGCAATGGTTTGGGGAGCATTTCATAAGTCTGGAGCTATTAATCTGTGCTTCACAAGCTCAAAGATGAAGAGTGGTGGTTGTGAAAAGCTATTTGAGCATTGATATTTGCCAGTTTTGAAAGGAAATGGAGAAACAGAATTTAGTTAATGCATCCATCCACAAGATCAAAAAGACATTGCGCATGTAAATGAGCACTCAGTCAATGTGTGTGATTGGTCAGCTAGCTCCTCTGACTTAAACTCAATCGAAAACTTTTGAGGTATCTTAGCCAGACGAATTTATGCCAAGAATACAAAATTTGAAAACGTTGGAAGTCTCAAAAGCGAAATTTTGACATAATAGTCTCCTTTAGACCAAAATATTTTAAAAAACCTAATTAATTCAATGCCTTAGAGACTTTTTGAGGTAAAGAAAGCTTAAGGCGGCTCTGTTAACTAATAACTATTATTTATATACCAAAATTAACGCAAAATACTAAGTAATTTCAAAAAAATTCAAATGTGTCGTATAGTTTTGATACACTTGCAGGCAAGCGAAAAATATACCTTTCCTGCATTTTTTACTGTTACTTGAAAACGCGAGATGCAATCAGAGATCAGAATATCAGCTTTTGTGCAGAACTCTTTTTGCTATTATTCTGCATACTTCATTTTATTTCATTATGCTATCTCCTTTTCCTATGAGAGTCGAAACTAAAATTTTCGAGGTGTCGTATAGTTTTGGGCAGGAGTGTAGAAGTCTGCTTTGGAAGATCGAAAATCGAAGCATTGATTGAATTTTTTTTTAATGTTGCAATGGTTTAAAACTTCTTTTTTTTCTAGAAAAAAACTGCAAATAATTAAAATTATATCTGTTAATTATTCAGACTCTGTTCTTCGTTCGATAGAAAAGTAAAAAATAAAGTTTAGAAAAGTAGAGCTCTAGGACACATTAACACTGCTCGTCCCACTGTGCAGTCAGCGTTGCATTTATCAATTCAATCCCATGGAACAGCAGCACAACAAAGCAAACGACAACAACATTGGCGATGACGCTAACGTTGACGTTGACGCTGACGTTGACGCTGACGCCGCTGCTGACAATAACCTAGTTTGCGTCTTTGGCTCTGTTCTGGCTCTGGCTGGGAATATGTTGTTGCTTTTTTCTGTTTCTGTTTTTGTTTTTTGTTTCTGTTTCTGTTTGACCAACGATGTTGACCGTTTGCCCGTTTCATTGTCAATGGAAGCCACAGTGGGAGTGGACTGAAATGACCATCGATATGGCTATTGATGGCTTGGCATTGCTGCAGGATTGGGAATGCGTCAATGCTAAATAACAACATGACATCAAATAATGCGTAGTACACATAACACAACAAACTACGAGTATTTGGCCAATTTAAGTCTATTTAACCTAAAACACAATGTACAATGAATCTCACATTTCACATCCCATGTCAACAGTTGAATTGTCAACTAAAACATATTTCGAATAGTTCTAAGCCACTTATTAGGGTAGAAAATGCTTCATTACTAGTAAATTGTTTATTTTCAGCCGTTGGTCGTTATAATACTTTGCTTTAAATAGAATATGCGTAATTATAAGTTCTAAATAAAATCTAAGCTCTTATTTGGAATCTTAGCACTGAAGTCATTGCAGACATAACAGCAGCATTTATATTGAATTTATTAAGCAAAATATAAATATTTAAAACTTAAACAAATTTTTATTTTTTCTAAAGAGCCTATAATTATTTTTGTGTACTTATTCAACTTTAGATGGACTTTTTAAAAGGGGTCCCTTCCGTGCTATCAAAGTTAACTTTTTTAGTAATATTCTGGAAATATTTAAATAGAGAGAAAAACATTGTGACAGTTATGCCCATTTGGAGAATAAATAAAAATAAAAGAAGACGTGATATAGTAATGGGAAAAAGTCACCAGAGCATAGAGTTTCTTTTGAATAAGTATAATTTTTTTATTTAATTTTTAAAGACCTTTGTCGTTTTTTTCTTGCTGCAATTAATAAAAAATGCTATAAATATTAGTATCTATTATCTATATAAAATATCTATTTTTCTAGCAGCACTAGCCAATCAAGAATATAAATATATTGATATTTATTTATAGTTTTTAAAAAGCAAACATAATTTTTTGACTTTCTTGCCCCACTCTAGAGATATTTAAAGAAACATTTCAGAATCGAGCAAAGAATGAAATAGTAAAACATTTCACAATTTGCATATTTGTTTGATATTATTTTGACATGAGACTATTTTTAGAAGCTGTAGCTGTAAATGCTTTCGAACAAGAATTATAGACTTTTGTGTGTTTATTTTTTTCTTATTTCTTTCTTTGTTTTTCTTGTGTTTCTAAAGAGCAATCAGTCCTGCCCCCCTCAGCAGCTCCCACATCTCTGATTTCCATATCCACTTGGCTGGTTTTCCATTAGGAAAACTTTGTCTCCGATTTTTTAAGTTCGCTCTATGCAATCTCATATTTTCTTAATAGTTCGACAGTTGCTTATTGATACTCCCAAACACACGCACACACACATACTCAAATACATACTTGTTGTCGTGCTTTCTTGAAGTTTAGCTTGACTTCTTTTCTGGGTACAGAGAAAGCATGCAAAACACCCACACGACCACATAAATAGTTGGTTGGTAGTAGATTTTTTTTTATTATTATTTCTTTCCAGCTTTTCTTTCTTATTTGTTTTTTTTCTTTTTGCTTTTCATAAGATATTCAAAAGCAGCGACGTCGTCTTTCGCATTATTTTATGGCCCTCAAGCAAATTATTTTCCCTCAGCTTCAAAAGAGTTTGCCAAAAACTTTGTGTGAGCCTGCGTGTGTGTGTGTGTGAGTGTGTGTGTGTGTGTGCGCTATGGTGTTGTTGGTGTATGCATATTTTTAACAAAAATTTAGGTTACTCCTTTGCTTTAGTGCTGCTTTCTTTTCCACCTCCACTTCCCGAACGTCATTTCCGTTTCTTTCTATTCCTTTTATTTCCTTTGCTGCCATTTGCATTGTTTTGTCATTGTTGTTATTGTTGTTTTTCCTGCGGCATTAAGCACCAAAGTTTGTGACTAAAACTTTTGCTGCTTCTCTAAAAGATGCATTTTGAATTTGCATTAAATTAAGCTTGCCCCACTCTCCAACACTGAACCCGACCCTGCCACATGCCACGAGACAGACTCTCAGCATAAGCTGCTGCGCTTTCGGAGGCAATTCCAGCTTGGCAGCAACAGCAAACGCTTCAAAGTGGCAATAAAAGCCTGACAAAATAAATGAGAGTGCCACGTGGCTACAGCCAACTTGCCACATCCGCATCCACATCCGCATCCGCGTCAACTTTGTGGGATCCCTGTTGCCAGGTCAAGTGCAAAATCAGCCCAAAATCAGCCGAAAACAATTCCCCGAGTTGTTGGACATCGCCGCCTGGCCTGGCTAAGTAGGCTGTGAAGGGGTCACTAGGGAAAAGGGGGAGTGGGGGAGCGGGGCGAGCACATCGGGGACTGGGGTAACGGAAGGATGCAATTGCTATGTGTTGTGGCAAGTGAGGCATTTGAGGCATTTGTGTGTGTGTGTGACACAAGTTGAGGCGCGTCTCGTCGCTTGATCTGCACGTTTTCACGTTTTTGGTGCGGAAATGATGTTCAACACACACACACAAACACGCGCGCACACACACGCACGCATTAGTGGACACGTTTCGTGCGACGTTTGCACATTTGAAGGATGTAACTTAATTCGTAATGAAGACGTGCAAGCTGAAACTACAGCTATATATCTACACACACACATATCTGTACATATATGTATTATCCTATATATGTATTTATCCTATTTGGAGCTACTTTGTTCTGTGCAAAAATATTCAATCATTCAATCAATCATTCAAATTCATCAAGCAATTTCCGTAAAATTAGTCAAGCCCATGATTTACTGTTCTGTTTCTTATACCCCTACCCGAACTCCTTCCCTACTCCCTACTCCCTTCCCCTCTCCCTTTTCTTCCCCGTCAACTTCAGTTCAAGCTCATTACATTCCACATTTCGCTGTTTGCTACAATTGTATAAGTTAAGCACACGAATTTGATAACTAAACGTCCCCTTAGCTTAGATAATTCCAAGCTTTCATCAGACGCGGTTCATTAAATCCCAAGTAAAGCTACGAAAGCAGTACACTGAGCGTAAATTTAGTACACTTCATCCTTGATTTACAAAGTTAAATGCAGCAACAAAAAACTAAGTGCTGGAAAACTGAATTAAAACTTCTTATTTTGTATGGTCTCACTAATATTCTCCATATTCTGCAGATATTTTGAGCAACTTTTGTGTGTTATCCGTTAACGAATAAAACGGACCCTAAACAGTCTTTTGTTTGGTCTTAAAATTTGTATTGAAGTTGATTTCTTCTTAAATTGCAGTTACTTTGCATTCCTTTTATGCGTTATCCGTTAACGTTTGAATGTTACTGATGTCTGCATATTAATGCAAAAAATCTGTTGAGATAATTTTTAAATATTTTGCATTGTTTTAATAATTTTTACTCATTTTGCATTTCTTTTTTAGCTTATCCGCTATCGTTCAACTGGTAGCGCTAACATTCTATTAATAGACAGAGACTTAAAGACTAGTCTATAATGATGTTATGATTATGAATATAACATAATGTTAAATTATGATTATAAATAAAATTGATAGTTATTTGCCATTCCGTTTGTGCCTGTTCCGCTAACGGTTTTTCGTATTTTTTACATTTTCGTTTAGTTGAGCTTTTCTCTCAATTCGTCGCTCAGTGTAAATTGCGTGGCCCGTTTGCTATTAATTTTAAGTGTTTTGACTCTTAATTCAGTGCTTCCCCCTGAGGTTTGTGGTTGTGTTTGACATTCGGGCTGGACTGTCACCGTTAATTGTACAGGGAAGGGACATTTACAGGGTCACAAAGGCGTGGCAACCCATTTTGATTTGCATTGGTATTTACAGGATTGGCCGTATAATTTCCGAGTCTTAAGTATTCGGAACGTAGAACTTTCCAGGACATGTTGCTGACAATGGACGATGGGCCTTGGACGCAGCCAAAACATCGAGGTGTGCGAACGTGTCCGACTTTAATTAATTACCGGAAAACTGTTAATATTTGCATTGCCTCAAAGCCCCCAGCCAAGCGACGAGAAAGCTGCTGAGCAAACACAAAGAGCGCAACGAGGCCCAAAGCGACGCAAAGACCTGCCAAGCGCCAAAGCCCTGAGTCCCCTTCGCCTTGTCCCCTGCCCCGAGTCACAATGAAGCTCCAGCCGTCGAAGCCCAGCAGAAGGCGCGGACAGGATTTTTTATGTGTAATACCCTTTTCCTATAGAGCGCACAAAATGGGTACTTTAAATATAGTGTAAAGACAACGTCCAGTTTGTGCCAGCCATCAGACATTTTCATTCAAATCTCTTATACCTTTCATTAAACTCATTCATCAGACTCATAAATTGCATTTTAGATTAATTTATCCATTGTAGAATTTATACCGAAAAATTCACTCCACAAAATTAAAATCTTTTACTTTTCAGCAACACAGACTTTTCGTTCAGTTGCTATCAAAGGCAGTGCTTACAAAAATCTGAAAAAATCTGTGGAGCACAAACGTATCAATTATCTCTGAAATATTATTAAGAAAGCTGGTTTTGAAATTTGCCTAATAATAATTCTAAGTGATCTATAGTCGTATTCATTTTTTGTATCTAAAATCTTTTTTCAAATGAAAAGCAACTACTAAATCTATTTACAAAATTTTAACAAATTTTGGCTGAAAATTCTAAACTTAAGTAATATTAAATACTACATTTTCTTTGGAACCAGTGCAGGGTATCTGCTAGTGTTGTCCTTTTTTTTTAGACAATTTCTTGTTTGCTTTTTTTTTCGTGTTCTCGTAATTTAATTTCTCAAAAAAAAAAAAAATAATAAAGAGACGCTCGAAAGTATGCAATGCCAAATTATGTTATGCTGGTGCCGCCACACGAATGCACTATAGGTCAAATGGACCCTTTTTCTGGTATAAATTAATAACTCGAAGGTTTATCAAGTTTTCCGTGTTAAGTTTTTTGAATACCATTCTAGATCGAATTTAGAGAATGTTTTAAAAAAATGGTCGTGGCACTGCCCATTGTTTTTTTATTTTGTATTTTTAGAAGCATATTCTGGATCTTATTTTCGGACTAAAAAATTTTCGTAACTAAAAAAGTTATGTTTTATTGTTGTCTGTGTGTCGTAATATTAATAAAATCGATATACCATTTAAAATAACGTACAACAGCATCCACTCCATCAGTTTTTTCTTTATTTTTCCGTTATGTTTCAAGTAGACCGGCATTGCTTACATATAGGCTATGTGCTAAAAAGTTAAATTTTTGGAGAAGTGACTAAAAGTGACTTATAAACTTACTGGTATAAGTTCACAAGGAACTACTCTACAACATGTATATAGTCAGTTCGCTGACAAGTGCTGACATTTTTTTAAAACTCTTCCCAAATAAATATTTTCGGACACTTACTGCAGACAACACGAACAATACCAACACCACAGATCTACCAATATATTGTACAAACCACACTGATCACTATTTATCATAATTGGTATTAAAATATTTCAATTTAAAAAAAATAGAGTCACTTGAGCTTCAACCAAAATATTTGCACAATTCATGAGCAGCATGTTAAACAGCTGTTAACTTAACATCAGAATTCAATGTTAACATTTCTGGTATGCAACATTACAGTTCAATGTATTCCTACCAGGAATGTAAGAAAAGGTTGTTAATTTGAATACTGTTACAAAATTAGTTTATATCAAAAAAAGGGTCCATTTGACCTATAGTGGAATGCATAGGGACTGCTCGTAGTGTGTGTTTGTGTGTGTGTGCGTGTGTGTGTAGCGGATGTGCCATGAAACAGAAATGCCAGTATGTAATACCCCATACTGGCAAAAGTTAGCGCGCAGTTTGGCGGAACTGAACGAGGCCCAAATCACATTTCGCGTTGTCCATATTATTAACATTTTTCAGTGCTGCTTTCTATTTTGCCTGTGTGTGTGTTTATAGTGAGTCTAAATTCAATTGAATTGGATAGCTAAAAAAAGAAATAGGAAATATTCTGAAAACATGCAAAATAATTGCAGTCGCTTTTGAATGCCACTTGCAACCTCAAGCAACGTTGCGGCCTTGAGTAACTAACAGTCGGCGAAGCCTATGCAAATAGAGGCATACTTATGGACACAACTGTATTAACTCCAACTTGGGATTTACAAATGCGAATAGCTTTTTAAGTCTTGTCAGGTGTTGCCTTTTAACCGCATTCCTCAGGGAATTTTCAGCTTTGGGAGTTGGATTTTTATTAGATTTGTAATAAACTTTAAATGAGTTGTGGATACTCAGGTTTGTTTAACTTAACCAATCCTTAAAAATTTTGATGACATTTACTTTATTAAAAACCAAATGAACATGAACCAAACATGGATTTAAAATAAAACATATTAAACATAATTTGCCTTGTATTTTTCAAATATCTTAATATTAAAGTTGAATGCATCTCAGTAAAGTACATATGTATCTGTTAATGCATAATTGTTTTTTAACAATAACCTATTCTCTATTCACCTATTCTCTGTTAAATGTAAACTGATCGAAAATTTTCTTTCTTTTTCTTGCTTTTTGCAGATGATGGAGCACGCCTGGCATAATTACAAACTGTATGCTTGGGGCAAGAACGAGCTGCGTCCGTTGTCGCAGCGCCCGCATTCGGGCAGCATTTTTGGATCGTATGATCTGGGTGCCACAATTGTGGATGGCCTGGACACGCTGTATATTATGGGCCTGGAGAAGGAGTACAAGGAGGGACGTGATTGGATCGAGCGCAAATTCTCACTGGACAACATCAGTGCCGAGTTGTCCGTGTTTGAAACGAATATACGATTTGTGGGCGGCATGCTGACACTCTATGCCTTCACCGGGGATCCATTGTACAAGGAGAAGGCACAACATATTGCCGACAAACTGTTGCCCGCTTTCCAGACGCCAACGGGCATACCCTATGCTTTGGTCAATACCAAAACGGGCATGGCCAAGAACTATGGCTGGGCATCCGGCGGTAGCTCCATTCTTTCCGAATTTGGCACACTGCATCTGGAGTTTGCCTATTTGAGTGACATTACTGGTAATCCGTTGTATCGAGAACGTGTGCAGACCATTCGCCAGGTGCTCAAGGAGATTGAGAAACCTAAGGGACTCTATCCCAACTTCCTCAATCCAAAGACGGGCAAATGGGGACAATGTAAGTGAAATCTGTCAACACTCTGATCAATCGAGATTTACTTTTATTTATCACACGAACTTGTTCTGAGCTTTATCACTTAGAATAATTGTGATCCTAATTTATCAAGCATTCCCAAAACAGATAAGATGATCGATTATAATTTATAAATGTATTTAAAAGATTTACTTGCAAATAGTGAAGAACAATTCCTGGAAATGAATCAAATCAATTTTCATTAAAAATCGACTACTCACTGCACAATTGATTGCAGTTAATTATAATTAATTTCAAATTTTCCGAATTGAAATTTTTTTTTACTTAAAAAACAATATCTTGAGGCAAATAACTGTTCTAATACAATTAATCAACATTGAATGCAAAATGAATTAAGAGGCCAAACTATGATCAAAATGACAATCCACTTAAAAATCCGTTCAGTCTTGGCAAAGTTATGAGAGTTTTACATTGGTCTGATTTTTGACCTAGAAAATTTACAAGCTAAAATTTAGGCGTGTATTTGGTATTTACAAATACGTTTTTTTTTACGATACCACGTTATTTTTTTGAGATATATCGACAACTCGATTCATATTTGTTCGATTTCTGCACTTTGATATGAAACTTGATTCACTGTTTGCTACGAGAATCTGTGAATGACGAAAAGACAATAATTAAATTTTTATGATGAGGAAGGAAGTGTAGCTAAGTTCTAAATAGCATACAGAAGAATCCGTGTGTCGAATGAGTGATTAACTTGATTGCATTTACAGTACACATGTCGTTGGGTGCGCTGGGCGACAGCTACTACGAGTACCTGCTGAAGGCCTGGCTGCAATCCGGCCAGACGGACGAGGAGGCGCGCGATATGTATGATGAGGCCATGCTGGCCATAATGGACAAAATGGTGCGCACCAGCCCCAATGGGTTGACTTATGTGTCCGATCTGAAGTTTGATCGATTGGAGCATAAGATGGATCATCTGGCCTGCTTTTCAGGTAAGCTTGAGACGCATCCAATCGTCTATTCAAATGCAACTTTTATTGAAATTGCTCAACATTTTGCAGGTGGACTTTTTGCGCTGGGCGCCGCGACGCGTCAGAACGAGCACACGGACAAGTACATGGAGGTGGGCAAGGAAATAACCAACACCTGTCACGAGAGCTACATACGCACACCGACTCAGCTGGGACCCGAGGCCTTCCGGTTGGTGGTCACAATAAAATAAAATAAAATAAAATAAATTTGTTAACCATATGCCTGTCTGTCTTTTCCCAACAGTTTCAGCGATGCGGCGGAGGCACGTGCACTACGTTCCCAGGAGAAGTACTACATCCTTAGGCCAGAGACATTTGAAAGCTATTTCGTGCTATGGCGTCTCACGCACGACCAAAAGTATCGCGATTGGGGCTGGGAGGCCGTCCTGGCCCTGGAGAAGCATTGTCGCACCGCACACGGTTACTGTGGCCTGCGCAATGTCTATCAGCAGGAGCCACAAAAGGACGATGTCCAGCAGAGCTTCTTCTTAGCCGAAACGCTCAAGGTGAGACAGACGAACAATGTATGTAGATAAATAACTAACTAACTTGCCTTTGTTATGCCTAGTACCTGTACTTGCTGTTCTCGGATGACTCTGTACTGCCGCTGGACGAATGGGTCTTCAACACGGAGGCGCATCCGTTGCCCATCAAGGGCGCCAACATTTACTATCGACAGGCGCCAGTGACGTTGCCCGCATCGAATGCCTCATAAGCTCCATCCGAGCTCCATAGGCTGTTCAATGGCAACATGAAGTCCCGTTAATTATTAATTCATTTAATCTAATTATTTTCATTTCGTTTTAATTTTATTATTTTTTTTTTTTTTTAAATATTTGCCTGTTTGTTAGTTTATGTTTATGCTTACATATATTTTAAATTAATGACGTAAATGACAACAACAACAACAACAGCAACAACAACAACTACATAAGGCAATATGTAATTTGAATCTTTTTGTTCGACGAGCAACAACTTTCTATGTAACATATTTATGCAAAACTTAATTAACGATAGCAATCTCCCTTAAGTAGTTACTACTATAACTTACCATCCATCCTTTAGATGTAATCAATAATACACTCGGCACAATTTTCCAAAACACACACACACACATTTTGGAACAGTTTTGACAATTTGGCATTTGTGATTTCAAATGCAGAATCAACAATTATTATGGTAATAGACCACACACTAACACACTCACACACACACCCATTACACACGGACACACACACACACACATACATACATACACCTACACATTACACTCATAAATACGTAGATGATTTCTATAAGCAATCTCAGGTGTTTAAATTATGATTTATCATTTCCGTTTCCGTTGCATTTCGCATATCGTTTCCGTTTATAGATTCATCTCACAAATACTTAAATCTAAATATTTCAATATTTTCCTCTCTATATATTTCTCAAACGAAATATACTTATGTAGATCTGTAGCTCTATCTACTTAGATATTCTATTTCTATTTCGATTCTATTGTATTCGCGTAATGAGCACCCTATAAAACTAAATATGACTAGCATTTTGAATATGAGAATATGAAACAACTCGAAACATTCGGTGTCACACTCTGGGTTCAACTTATTTAAGAGCTTTGTTTTGTAAATATTTCCCTAGTGGCAAAATGAAGGCATCTATCAGAGAAGGTTTTTAAATCAAATGAATTAATTGTCAAGTTATTATTGTTTATGTGGTAGCCTAAATATATACATACATATAAATTTAATAAATAATTATTGTAATAGCACTTAGCTTACTTTAAACAAATGTAACGCATATTACTTTACATCAGCATCAAGCGAAACGAATCTTAAATATATAACAATTATAGAAAACAAAATGATAATGAAGAATATGTAGGCAATTTGTTAAAACAAAATATTTATACAATTATACAACAAATGCAAAATAATATAATTTTAAACAATGTATGTAAAAGGTTTTTTTTGTATAATCCTAAGCCTAAGATATATTGATATTAATATTAATAATATTAGTTTAAATCTCCATAAATAACAATAACAATAAAACAACAACAGCAGAAATTGTAACGTTACGAATAATTACAATTATTAAAAAAATATTACATTTTTGTAACATCTCCAGCACTTTGTATCAGCTCTTGCGCTGTGAGAAGTCATTTTAGCATAAAATACGTAAATACATAAATATTACAACAACAAAAATATAACATGAAAAACAAATGGAAAATGATAATTTTCCAAGCTAAGCAAATAGTGTTATCATTATATTTTTTTTTATGTTTAATCGAATTAATTGTAAGACCGAACGTGGATATTGTATAATTACGAGTCTAATAAAATTGTAAATGCATGAAAATTAAATTTAAAAATGAGTTGGAATAACGCAACTTCCCTATGGAAAGTGCATAACGGATATTATGAAAGTATAATTAAATAAATGCATTAATTATATTGGACTAACTCATAACTTTAATAAAAATCTAATGAATAACTATAAGAAAGTTGCTTTTTGTTACCTATCAAATATAAAGAACAAGCAACGTGCAACATTCATGTGGAAATCTATCTGGATATTCTAGAAACCAGGATGAGATGGGATTACATTAAAAAGCCCTCCGGTTCGTATGTCATGTCCAGAGACCGGTTAGATAGTACCTCGGAATTAATTCAGTAACAATATATCTGGAGTATACAAAATATTAAATCCTCGAATCCTATCTTGTTTCAATTAATTTAAGGGATTTAGAGATACAGATCACAATCCAACATCTCTTTTTTGTTCATGAAATTGTACTGAAGGTATAGAGGAGTACAAGAACTTTTTTGGAACTCTTTCCCATTGTAATAAAATATTGGTAAGTTTTGAAGATACGATTGCGTAGATAGCTTCCGATTAAATCATTTATTTGAGGTTGATTTCCAATTTTTTTTTAAATTTTTTTAAGTATCGCACAATTAAAATAAATAAATATTAGTCGGTCCTCACGGTAAGACTGTAGTATGAAATTTGTATAAAATATGGATCAGGGTTTAAACGAATATTTCTGAAGCTATGACAGACCTTTAAGTTTAAACTAAATGAGCAACATATACAATTACATACGTATGTTCTTATACATATATATAAAAAATACTAGTAAAAATATTTTTTAAAATTTTTTTTTGCAGTCACTCATTTTTTGCATTCAAATTTTTTTTGTAAAAAATGGAGGGAAAAAGTTATTGAAAAGTGACTTTTACATAAATTCGAAATTTTTGAAGGGTACTTAATGGGTTAAGGAAAGTTTTGTGTCATTCAAACGGAATATGAACGACCTTTCCAAATATATTTTTTTGACTGTTATAACTTGACTTACATAGCAGTTAAAGCTAAAATAAGGGTGCATACTTTAAGCTGTGAGCCACTGTATGTATGTACCTAATAGGTACTACCTATATGTGCATATGTATGTATAAACTTACATGCATCTGTATACATTATATGATCTTAATTAAGCAATGCGTATGCGTAATAAAAATGCACTTTCAATTTCGCTTTATTGAGCTTTGTTTTGCTCGCTACAATTCCTTTTCAGACATGACTAGCAATGAAGCACTTCTATAAAATATAATATATGTATGTTCATATGTAATTGCAAGGCAAACGAAGCACTCTCAGAGGTTAACAACATTTCTCACCCAGACGTGCTCACGGAACAACCCGGAAAGGGAACGGTTATCGTGGCCAGTTGCCAGTCACCAGTTGCCCAGTCGCCAATCCCAGCTTGCAATTGGAGTGGACAAAGTCCGAGGCACACAGCATAAGACAGTGAACGGCTGTGCAAACAAAGCATAATCATTAAAGGAAGAAGAAGAAAAAGAAGAGACGCCGACGTCGGCGCCACCCGCCGCCCACACATTGAAAACAGGAGCAGAGTAAAGTTTTGATTCAAAAGTCATTCCTCCCACGAGCAGACACAAAGACAACTTTTTCACTTTGTCTTGCTCTCTCTCTCTCTCCATCTATATTTTTGTCCCTTTCTCTCTCTTGTCGTGTGTCTATCTGTCTATCGCAGCGATTCGCCATTTGCTCTTTGGCTCTCTCACGCTCTCTCTTTGTGCGGTGCTTCTTCTTTGCTGGCTAGACGAGCCCGCCAGACCAGCTGAGTTGCTTATTGCCGGTCGTTTCGTGGCGACTGTGTTTTAGATTTGTGTTGTCATACTCTCACCTTAGGTAAATACTGCGACTATTGCAGCTGATGCGAAGAGCATGTAAAGAAAACGAAGTAGGACCGAGCATTCGGAGTTGTCTCTTATATTAACCCATTTTTCCTCCTATACAAAAATGTAATTTTTAGCAATTTTCAAAAAATCATAAAAAAATATTTGAGTAGAGATTTTTGAAAATTTGAAGAATATTTTTGCATCAAAACTTTTCTTTTTTAAATCGAGGAAAATAAATTCGATATTTTCAATGGGTTAAGGAAAGTTTTGTATCGTTCAAACGGAATTTAAATGATCTTTCCATTGATGCCAATATGTTAACGATATTGTCGCAAATTAGCCCCCAAATCTTAAGATGCTTGCTGTGCCAATAAATATGTTTTTCAGCTTGATTGATAATAATGAATTAAGTAAATTATAATTTTTACAGAATTCTTTATTTAAATATGTAACGATATTTACATATTTACTTTGTTTCTTTTTCTGTCAACAATGAATCGGTTAGAGTACACGCTCGTTGCGTTGTCTGCGCATTTGCTCTTTGTGTTTTGGTTTTTTGTTTTGGTCGTTGACGTGAACGGCGTCGCTTCTAGCAAGCCGCACAGTTGTCTGCGGGTTTTCGAGCAAGTCGGAGCGGTGCCGCCATCAACTTCATTTGTGAACGAAACCAAACGCCAAACGCCTCAAGTCGGTCAGCAGCAACAACATCATTTGAGTTTATCTTTTTGCTGGTGTCAGGGAAAAGCGCAGCAGAAGTGCAGAATGCCGTTTCCCATTCATCCGCCCAAGCAGATGCCCTGCCCCCACTGGCAGCATTTTCCGATTAGTCCGGTGGATAACAAGCCATCACCATTTGGTAGCAGCACCACCAACTGCCACAAAAACAACAACAACAACAACAACAATGCCACAATTAATAAGCCACCGGAGCCTGTGTCCTATCGTTACTGTGTGCACTGCAAGGCGGCTGGCAAGGACAGCAGTAAGGATTAGAAGCGACTTTCTGAAAGCACTCTTTCACCTTGAAGTCAAACACTCTCTCTCTCACACACACTCACACACACACACACATAGCGACACCACTTGGCCCAATCTCAAGTGGATACGCGATTATTTCAATTCCTAGATACAAACATATATGTACATAAATATGAACGTCTAATTAAAGTGAGGTTCATGTTTTATAAGATCCTCTTTCCACTACAAAGTTGTTTTTTACATTTTTCTTACTTTTATAATCTACTATTTTTATTAATACTTTTAAATAATATTGAAAATAAAATCGAAGACAAAGATGTAGTGGAAAACGACTTAAAAACACTCTCTCACTCACTGCATTTAGCTTGTTTGCAATTTGTTTAATGTGCCACAAAATTCTAAATAACTTATATTATATTTGTATTGCATTCACATTTTTGATTATTTTGTATGCCTAAGCTAAGATTTTCTACATATTTTATAATCCATATTTGGTATAAAAATAAAACATAAAATATAAACGAAGCACGACGCATTTAAAAAACGAGTTTATTCATACAACAAATACAAACTCTTAGATACATTTGTATCTATACACTCTACATGCATATGGATGTGGCTGCGAATGTGTTGTATGTTTGTTTTCTTGAGCGGCACACTTTTTTGGGACTTGTTTGTATTGCATGGCTGTCGGATCGTGCGTTGCTTTTTATCAGTTCTCAAGGTCAGCAACGGCAACAACAACAGCAGATCTAGAACAACAACAAGTTGTAGCATATGTACATGTGTGAGTACCTATGTGTGTGTGTGTGTGAGCGATAAGCCTCGAACCGCACAGAACCATTCAACAATGCTGTCATTTAATCCAGCAATTTCGATTTTTTAATTTATTTCGCTGTCGCTGCTTCTTCTTCTGGTTTCATTTTCTTTGTTACTTGGGTTAATTGCCAACAGTGCTACCAATTTAGCCTTTTTCTGATAGATCTTTCCCCCTGAAAACTAACTAATTCAGTCGGAAACACTATTATACATACCCTATCCGAAAATCGATCTTGTTTAATAAATTCTAAAAATGCGAATCCGTCACAAGAAATTTCACTCAAGCAAATCAAGGAACTCAAGAAATGGATCAGGGCTATTATCTATATTCAACATGTCGAAAGAAAAAATTTCACTCTGTAGAAAAAGATTTCATTCAACTGATGAGTTTTTCCTGAAAAAATGGCCAATTTTAAAGCCGTTGACCAATATATTTATTTAAAAGGAAGAAGAAACTGTAAAAAAAGTCAATAAAGGCAAATTACCCTTAAAGAAAATTATGTTGTTTTTTTTTTATCAAAGTTTATGGTTTTTTGCATTCTTCATTTCGTTTTTTCTGGTCGGTGTGTCCTGTTTTTGTGGCGAGTAGTTGGCATCACTGATAGCTAAATCGCGCTGCACTCGGCGCACGCAGCTGCATTGCAACAGATTTTTCAGATGGGTGACAAAGTTCAACAAACTTCACAGAGCTCAAGTGCAAAAATAAATAAGCACACACACACACACACACACATTAACCTTTCTTCAATACACTTTGCAACGGAAAAAATCATTTCAATCCTACGAAATTATTCAAGCCGCTCCACATCTCCCACCTCCCACTCTTTATATACATATAATAAACACATACTTCGCAGTCTTATCGCTCACTATAACAAAACTGAAAGTTTTTATCTACACTTATCACTCAATTGGATCGTATCTTTACAACTATTATCAAAGACGTGCGACAGGGGGCGGGTCATAATCCTTCCTCACCTTAAAATTGTAACATAATTATTGGTATTTTTGATAAAGAAATTTAAAAATAATTTCAAAAGTGCCTTTTTTTCATTTATTGACGATTTAAACATTTTTTAAGAAACAAAATGAAGTAATATAGATTTCAATTAAAATTTATGCGATATTCTAGTTTAACAAAATAAAGCAACTTTTTTCAGTAATTTTGTATGGCTACTTAATTTTTTAATTGTAGTGAAAGATACAAACAGTAGAAGTTTAATGTTTGCTACTCAAATGAATGTACTGAATAAGCTTACAACAAATTCTCGAAAACGAATATGAATATGTGGTTATATCAATATTACGAAAATATACAGAAAATAATAAAAGACAATGTTTCGGGCCACGCCCCTTTAGCGCAATGTTGACTACGCCCTTGGCTGTTATCTATACTATTTATGTTCATGTTAAATGGCTCACTTATTTGTATAGATATGCGAAATTAGAAACTGAAATCGCACTAATTAAAAGCGGTTTTCCCTTTGCTGGTTATATATGAGCTAAAACTGTGCGATATAAAAACGAGCCCCCTAATTAAGCGTTTGATTAAGCGGAACAAAAAAAGTTAATCTTTAGTGCTATAGCGATAATCAAGAACTCAATAAAATAGTATCTTTTGATACTATAAGCGGGGTACGGTCAACAAATTCATTGAATAACGTTTCTAAAATGAAAGAAGCATTTTTAATTTTTGTTTTTTAATCTTAATTATTATAACATGCAAATTTCTATCAGTTTTTATGAACGATTTTCGAAACTCAACTGCTAAAAAAATAATCCTATGAGTTGCAGTATTCTAAAAACACATACAGGTATGCCACAGAAATGTCTTCCATTGAATTTCACGTCAATTTCATTTCTCCGTGCCACAGTCCAATCACGTGAACAATTTTGGGTGAAACGAAAACATTTAGAATTTAGAGTTGTCGTGTAACTTTTATTGTTTCCCGCGCCAATAACTTTTAAATTTATTTAAGCTACACAATATCAATTATTATATAAATAAATTAAATAATATTAATTAAAGAAGAAATAAAATTAAATCCTTCTATTCTGCAATGATAAACTTAAAAAAGTTGCTAAGCAAACCCTTGGGAAATTTAATCTGAGAAGGGGCCAACCCAAGCAGCCTTGCTCAAAAAGGTTGGTGAACATGCTAAAAACTATAAATTACTCGAAGTTCTGTGGCATGGAGAAATTTTCGAAGTGGAATTGCTTTTCTCTGAATTCGATTTCACTTGTGATTTCTGTAGCACGCCTGATAATCAACTTTGAATTGTTGAAATAAATGTTAGATTAGTTATATGCTTTCACAGCTCAAAAAAAAAAGATTTTTGAAATAATGATTAAGAAATAATAATCATATCGTTAAAAAAATTAACCAGAGTTCTTTTCAGAGTAAAGCCCCAAAAATCGAGTTTTTTGAGTGACAGTTTTCAAATAAATTAGCGATGTATAATTTATATTGGATATGTCTGTACTGTGTTTATAGACACTAAAATAGAGAGTATAAAAAAGACTGCATAATATAAATTGCAAAAACGTAAATGTAGTTGGAAACCGCAAATAACAAATTAAATTTCATACTGAATGAAAGTGCCACATTTACGAGGGTCTAACAAAAGTTCGGTAAGTTAGCGACTTTTAAATCAATTTTCAAAATTCCAAAAGTCTCAAAACTTTTACGAGGTTATATTAAAAATCTTGGACAAATCGGTTGAAATGGAGACTAGAAAAACGCAAATTAGCTGAAGGTACCTCAGATGAAATTCTACTACCAACGCAAACAGAAATTCACTAAAGCCTTTTATTCGGTTTTCCACGCAAACTGAAGACCGTACAAATATTTGATGAATGTAGAAATATCTATAGAACGATTGCACCATCTCTGAAGACTATTTCAAAATGTTTCCAAAGATTCCAGACAGGACATTTTTCTGTAGAGGACGATCCCCGAGAAGGTCGACCAAAATTTTCGAGAGACGAAAGAAATGTGGCCCTAGTTAGCACAAAACTTGCCGAACACCCTGGATCTACCCAGATAATGGTTGCTATTGAACTGGACTTGAATGCCATAGCCATATCCTGAATATTGCATCAAGATCTGGTGCATACGAAGAAGTTTGCGCGATGGGTTTCACGCATTTTTAATGAGGTCCAAAAAGAAGCTCAGATGCATTTTGCCCAATATCTTTTGAATAAATTTGAAAAATTGAGGTCTAACAACTTTAGTATATTCGTTACGGATGTCAAAGCTTGGTTTAATAAATACGAACCGGAAGCCAAACAGTAGTCCATGGTATGGAGCTCCAGAGTAGCCAACCCACCTATTAAAAAGCTTTAAAAGCAAGATTTTGAAGACTGTTTTGAGAAGTAAATTTTTAGGCTTAAGAAATGCATTGAAATCAATGGCGATTATGTAGAGAAGATAAAAAAAGACAACGATTCAGGATAAATAAAAAAAAAAAAATTCCGAATTTTTTTTCCGGTCAACTTACCGAACTTTTGCTAAGCCCCACGTATTAGATACATTAGCATAGTATATGAAAAAATTTAAATATTTCATAGTTAGAAAATGAATAAAGGGGGTTTTTCCAAATACAGATTAAAGCAGGCCATTCACAATCGAATTTGCTTCGACAAAATTTTTCTATAAGGATTCGGTGGGCAACAATAATTTTGCAAACCGAGCTAGGGCTGCCACTGATACTTAACAGTGTACTTTATATAAGGTAATAGGTTCAACTATTTGCTAATTAAAATGAAAATAATATACAGTCGAACTTCCCTAACTCGAACTTCCCTAACTCGAAGTTTCTCTAACTCGAACAAAATCGAGTGGCAATTGCGTTTACTAGGCAAATTTCATACAATTCTACTTCCCTAACTCGAACTTCCCTAACTCGAATTTCTCCCTAACTCGAACAAAAATATTGACCCGTACTTCTGTAAGTCGAATTTTTCGGGAAAATCTCCAAAAAAGTTTGAATTTTTTTTTCGTTTCTGCTTTATGCTTTTGTTAACGGATCGTTTGGATATGTAATATTGATGTACATTAACATATGGTGATGTAATATGATAAAATATTGCATCAAAAATTTTTTAGGCTTGTGAAATTGCTATAGGAAAGATGCTCGAAATGTACTTCTTTGTCAGCGCACCAGCTCAATAATATTTATCATGGCACCAGCGCGTGTATTCAAATTTGTATCTCTTTAAGAAATTTTTAAACTTATTTGTTAAGAAATTGAAATTAATTATGTCATTTGATTCGGGAACATCTTCTGGATACAGCAAAAGAACGATAAAACCTATTTTTGAGAATATCGACAGGACTTGAACAAACTGAAATTTTTTTTGTTGAAAATAACAAGAAAAGTTTGCAATTTGAAATGTATTTATGAATGAATGAAATTGTAGTTTCATTTAAAAAACTAAAAAAAAATTCCCTAACTCGAAGTCTCCCTAACTCGAACTTTTTCGTGGATAATGGTGATTCGAGTTAGGGAAGTTCGACTGTATTGTATTATAAATTTTAAATTTACAGATATGGCTTGCGCAGACCCGACAAGTGCTGCTATGTATATATGTACATACATATATCAGCCTCCCAATAAATTCCTACGGATGATAGGAACAAGATTATTATATGATAATGAAAATCAGGATAATGAGGACAATATTGATGAAAATATTCACATCTAATGAATAACAGATCTGCTGCTGCTCAAATTGTTCAGTTTCTTTTGAGCAACTGATTTTGTGAGCTCACTTTGCCCCTCTCGGGAGAAAATACAGGAATTAATGAATTGAAAAACTAGCTTTTTTATGGCTTCTTTTATAACTATTTTTCAGCTTATTTGCATCGTTAATCCCGTAAAAAACAGCTTTTTTCCAAACGAAAGTTGGCAACGGTAAGTCAAACAGCTGTTAAATAGTGTGTGCCTATCGAAAGTAGAGTAATCGAAATGCGATTAATGAAATCGATAGCTGGAACTGGAACTATAATCGTCTGTTCTCTGCTATCGCCGCAGCCGGCTTGTTCATCAGAACCGGTGAGTGGTTCGCAATGAGCAATTGACGATTATTGCCATTAGAATGAATTGAAGCATGAAGATGAAATTGAATTTAAATCGAATGCGGAACTGAAACTAAAAACTATCACACGCAAATACGTGGCGCGTTGAGTGTGTGCTCCGAGCGCAGGATGGACTATCAGTACTACGACGAGCCAGATTACATGGACGACGATGGCGGCAGCGAGGACATTTATCCCGACCACGAGCCGCCAGATCGCTACTCCCACTCCCACTCCTCCTCCTACAGCCACAATCACAACCACAATGGCAGGATAATGGATCGCCTGGCGGATAGCTTCGCCCACTGCGTCCTGCCCTCACTTGCCCAGGTGCTGAGCTACTTGTTGCCGCTCCTGACGGGATGCCTGCTCTGCCGCCTCCTGACTGCTCTCTATGCGGGCCGGCAACGTCCTGGAACATTCAGTGCGTCTCCCCTGCATCTGATCAATGCGGCGTGTGGTCTGGCCGTGCTCTATGCGACGCTGGGGGAGCGCATGTTGCTGCTGCTGCTGCTCAGCGGGATTAGCTATGTGCTGCTGCAGCTGGTGCGCCTGGGCCGAGGTCAGCGGGGAGCCGTGGCCATTGCTGTGCTCAGCATTGGCAGCCAGTTCGTCTATGAGCTGGCCATCTGGCAGCAGCGCGAGGATTGGCCGCAGCTGCGTGGACTCCAGATGGTCGGCAACATGAAGGTCATCTCGCTGGCATTCGACTTGACGGCGACAGATGCGCCCGGACTGCCCAAGCCCGTGCCCATGCCCATGCCGAGCATGGTCGCCTATCTGGGCTACATATACAATCCGGCGAGCTGTGTGCTCGGACCGTGGCTGAGCTACACCCGCTACTTGGACTCGCTGGGCAGCAAGCCACACTGGCGACGTGGTCTCCTCCAGATGCTGTGCAATGTGCTGCTCTGCCTGCTGGCCCTGACCGTCTCCAATTGCGTTGCGCCCGCCCTGGGCGAGTTGCACCAGCTGCACGAGGACGACGGGCAGGCAGCTCGCAGTGGTGGCGTCTCCCACTGGCTGCTCATGTACACGGGAGCGCTGAGTGTGCGGACCAGCCACTACTTCGTCAGCTTTCTCAGCCAAGCCATGTTGGCAGCCGCCGGTCAGCGACTGGACTCCACGCATCACAGCAGCTCCAAGCTGCTGGGCGATCTGGTGGCGCGTCCTTGGCACATCGAATGGCCGCACTCCCTCAGCGCCCTGGTGCGTTGCTGGAACGTGCCGATGCACGAGTGGCTCAAGCGTTACGTCTATGCCGCGTCCAAGCAGCGTTCCAGGCACAACACCATCGTTGCCGTCTTCTGCACGTATATTGTGTCGTCGCTGCTCCACGGGATGGACTTGCGCATCTATCTGGTCCTCCTGTCACTGGCCACCTTTGCCGAGGGCGAGACCATGCTGCGTCGACACCTGGCCACGCTCTCCAATGCCTGCGTCGCCGCCAATCCCTGTCCGGGCGCCGAGCGCTGTCGCTACACACACTGTCCACGACGACGGGGCTGGAGGTGTTGCAGCTCCTGGCTGGTGGCCCTCACCAATGTGGCATTCACGCTGCTCGCCATCTGCCACCTGGCCTATTTGGGCGTCGTGCTGCTCAACGAGACGCTCACCATGGAGACGGAGGCGGAGACGGAGCACGAGATGCCCTTCGTGTTCCATTGGGCGGCAGCTGGTTACCTCAGCCACTACGTTGGCATTGGCATGTTCATGCTGTACCTCTTCATATCGTAAATGGAGGAGCGAGAACTCTCATTATCTATCCAAAGACTGCCCGAGAGAGACTGTGGACCATGTGATGATCCATGATTCAAACGACTTCAATGATGATGATTGATTCAATACCCTCAATTCAAAACGAGCCCCTCTCTTGAAGGAGGCTTCAAGCATCGGAACTGATTAACCACTGTGAATCTCTGTATTAACTGTATTTGCATTTTTTTAACGTAGTCGTGACCAATTGGCTTTTATTTATACAATACATATACATATACTATGTACTCTATGTACTTTACGAGTGTACTTAATAAATCTAAACGAACTTGCAATTTTTAACAAATTCACAAAGCGTAATCAGATAAAATTGCAAAAATATGCAAAGTGTATAGAAATTAGAGTCAACTTTAAAAATATATATATTTCAGATCAAATTTAACTAAGCTAGGAGCTAGAGAGAAGAGCCAAGGGTAGATGAACAACAAATACCCTATGAGAAACAAATATTAAGTCCTTATCCCTTTGTCACTACAATATGAGTATTGTATTAACTGATTTTTTCCCCAATTCTCCTTCTTCGTAATGGGGACTCTCTGGGGAATCTGCTGGGAAATTCACTAATCTGTGTCCCACATCATCAAGTTGCTAAATTTTATCCAATGCACTGTGGCTCGTTTTCGGAAAACTCGTGGCTAAAACTTGTAACTTTTGAACAAGATGGAATATCGGGTTGAAGTTTAAAATATATATTCCCAATACTTCAAAGAAATTTTTGAAACAAAAATTAAAGCGGACGTGGCACTAAAGAGGGCGTAAGTTAACAGTCAACAGTCAAAATTTCATAAAAAAATGTAAATGTAAATTCTTTTCTTTTTAAGTTTTTAGAAATTTATAATTTTCCTAAAAAAACAACTGAAAACAAATATTTTTTTTGTACTCGCTTAAATATCTTAGCGTATTTGACCGTTCACTTACGCCCTTTTTAGTGCCACGTCCACTTTAATTTTTGTTTCAAACATTTCTTTGTAGCTTTGGGAATATATATTTCAAATTTCATCCCGATATCTCATCTTGGTAAAAAGTTACAGACTTTTCTTCATAGACATGGCTATGACTGGGCTGACAAATGGTGCTAAGCAAGTGAAAATTCTACTGCATACGGTAAAGGGGCTAATATGCAATATACCGAATGTTAATTTACAAAAATCAAAATAAATTTCGGAGGGGTCAATTGTGGCAATGGTTTTTTTCTTAAATGTCTTCTAAAATATATTCCGAATCATATTCAAAGGTTAAACTTTTCGGCACTCCCGGCCATTTTTCCTAAAGTCAACCGAAAGTTCAAAAAGAACCCAAAAAATAGATGCAAAGAAAACAAATAAAAAAAAGCTTCGGCTTTAAATTTGTTTTTTTCATATGTATATGCATTTAGTTTTAAGGATATGCCAGTTAATATAAATAAATAAGCTTAATACAAAGACTAAGCTCTATTCACTGATGGACTACGCCAAACTTGCCTTTTAAAGCGTAAAATTTCTGACTTGACATTTTTTGGAAAAATGTTTGAGCTTTGACGAGCTCCACAGCCTACAACAAAATTTTTTAAAAACATAAATTATTCTGCATAAAATTCTTCAACCATTTCTTAGTGCAAAAATATGAACACTACTCAATCGGAACAACTCGAAAATTGATTTTTACCACGAGTTTTCGGGAAACGAGCAACAGTGCAATGGTTTTTTCACCATTATTATACCACTCTACCGCATGGGAAGACACTTACACCACTAACACCTGTTTGTCTCACGAGTCAGGTAAGTTTCCAAAGTCTTAGTATCCATATTGATTAGTTGAACTGATGCCTTTCGATCGGTGTATAACTCGACCTGATCGGACAGTCATAGCATATTTTCCATTCTTTCTGAATATGTATGTACGTACATATTGCCAGTCGCCTTTCGCACCCTTCGTGCTGCTTTCGTCACTAGCGCGGACTGCCGTCCGCAGTGATAAACAATACCTATTTTAATACACTTTTTACCATAATAATAGAGCAATGTGGTTTATCCAATTTTATATTTTTTTTTATGTTTCACCTCTTCTGAAACACTTCTTAAATCATTTGCTATACCATATTTATTTGTATTTAAAAACCAGCCGAGAATTAAAACTAATTAAAATTTTCATTTTTTTTTATTGTTTTTTTCTTCATGTAGATTTTGTTGCTGTTTGTTTTTTTTATGTTGTTTTTCTCATTGAGACAAATATTTATAACAATATTGTAATTTCTACTGTTTTGTTGTTTTTTCTTCTTTTTTTTTTAATTTTGTTTACTTTTCTTTTTGCAATTTTGTTTTCGGTTGTCAGTTTTTTTCTTGTTTTGTTTGTTTGTTTTGTTGCTTATGTTATAAATATTAAAACTACTACCTTAAAAATTATGCAATGACAATAAAAATATTTGTTTTTTTGTTTTTTATGCAACTTTTTTATTTGTTTTGTTTTTTACCGCGTTTCTGAACTGTTAAAAAGTTTGCAATCTGTTTCTTTGTTTGTTTGTTTTCTTCATAATCTATTTTATTTGTTTATTGTTGTTCATCTTTTTTTTATTTATGTTTATGTTCAGAAAATTAATCGCTTTGATTTGATTTTGACATCAAAAATATATAGATATATTTATATTTATATACATATGTATATGCATTGATTTTAGCTATGGTTTTTGACATTGTTTCCTCATCCGTTTCTATTTCTGTTTCCGTTTCCGTTTACGTTGCATTTCTACATTGTGTTTCTTTACATACATATGTATGTATAAAAAAAAAGTTGCATGCAACAATTTATGTTTGATTTTTTGCATATTCTTCTTTGCTTTGTTTGTTTACATTTTTCTTTCTTTTCATTGAATTCATCATTTTTCATTTTTATAACAACAACTGAGTTGATCACAAGAGATAACGAGAGTTTTAGCTTTGTTTTTTTTTGTTTTTTTTTTTTTAATTTTCTTAGTCGCTGCATTTGCACTTCTTTTTTCATTTACAAAATATGACGATACATTCGTTGCTTTTTTTGTCTTCCTTTTAATCATTTTTGCCTTTGCGAAGCGGCCAAAAAGTTCAGAACATTTGCAGTAATTAATTATTAAATTTATTTTTTAATTTTCAATTTCATTTTGTTTGCATTTTGCTTTTAGTTTCAACGCAAAATCAGTTAAAATACAAATAGTGTACAAATATTCGCTAACTACATACATACTTACATATGCATATATCATATACACATGTATAATCATATATAAATTGTTTTTGTGGCGTGCGCGCACAGAGAAAAAAATTGTGTAGTCTATGCTAAGTGGGCGTGAGAGGGCGTGGTGAATAGTGTTGGGGGTGGGGAAGGATGTTTGAAAGAAACGGCCATATTTAAAATTATGTAACAAAAATTTAAATAATAAACATATATATACATATACATACATATGTACACATATACATACATATATACATATATTCTCTTACTCATTTCAATTCATGTTTTGCACGTTTCTCTTTCTCTTTCGTTCTACAAGTTACAAAAAATTTAAAACTTAATTTTAATTTAATTTGTATTCTCTTTGATTTCATCTTTTTTTGTTTTCTTTTGTGGGTGAGAGAATTTTGCTAAGCGCCGGTTTTCAAATTTAGCTACACATTTTTCGTTTCTTTTTCTTTTTCTGTAGTTTTAGTTTTGTTTTTAGTTTGTTTTTGTATTAAATTCCCGATTTCAGCTTATCGTATAACAAAGTAGCGAATAATAGACAAAAACACAAAAAAAAAGATTGTAGAAAGTTTTAAAAAATAATTATAATATGTAATAATTAATCAACAGTAAAAAGTACTGTGCTGTATAATTTAATTAGCAATAATAACTAAAGCATAAACATAAGCTTTAAAATAATATTACACATTTACGAGTAAATTATAAACATAATTACATTGTCTGTATGTGTGTTTGTCTGTATGTCTGTCTGTGTGTGCGTCCTTCTGTCTGTCTGTCTGTGTGTGTATGTATGTGTCCGTTTGCTCCTGTTGCTTGTTGTGTTGCAAATGTTGCTGTCAACATTTGAGCAACAAGTCAGCAGCACAAGGAGGGAGGGCGGGGGTGTCTGTTTATGTACTTGTTTGTAATGGCAACAACAACAACATGATCATATTTAAATAAATTATACTACATGTAGCATTCAATATGTATGTAAACCATGATATGCGACTGGCCGCCGTCGTCACCGTTAATGTCAATGTTATCGTTTTTGTCTCTATCTCTGTCTCTGTTTCTGTCTCCGTCTTTGTCCTTGTCTTTGTCCTGAGCATCGTCGTCGTCGTCGCTGCCAGGCCGCCATTGTAGACTTAAAGCTGCTGCTGCTGCTGCTGCCGCTGCCAATGCCACTGCTACTGTGGCTGACGCTGACGTTGCTGTCGTCGTCGTCGTCGTTGCTGTCGCTGTCGCTGCCGCTGCTGTTGTCGCCGCTTTTGCTGCCAGAACCAAGCGCCGCTGCCCATCCCAGCATCGGCGCCGCGTTCAATCGTTCTTGGTCTGACAGTAGAGCTCTTTCAGCGACTTGAGCTCCTCGATGAGCGCTTTGTTTTGGTTCTCTAGCACCGCCACACGATTCTCCAGGCACTTGATGTACTCCTTCTTTTTGCGTCGACATTCGCGCGCCGCTTCCCGATTCTTCTGCAATCGAATCTCTCGCTTACGCGTCTGATCCTCCGCAATGCCGCTGTTATCTGTACAAAATCAAAAACGAGAGAGAGAGAGAGCGAGTTAGTTTGATTTTTGTTTTGATTGCTTTTGTTGCTGTTTTTGATGCTGCATTTACTGGTACTGTATGGTATCCGATTGGATAAATAGAAGGCCGAGTCTGGCGCCATGTGCAGCAGTGGACTGCCCGATGTGTTGCCCCCGGCCCCGCCCCCCGCCCCGCTACCCAGCTGCGAGCTGAGAACGATGCCGTCGGGCATTTGCAGTGTTGCGCCCGCTGCATTTCGATTGTTTTTTTGTCATTTGATTTTTTTTTTTTTGGGGGGAGATGGTTGGGGTTGTTGTTGTTTTAGGTTGGTTGTCGTTGTTGATGTTGTTGTTGTTGCATTTTCGTAAAATTTTGTTTGTAGCATATATTCGCGGGCAGTCAAAAAGAAAACGGAAAAAAACAACAATAAAAATTATAAGAAAACAAATTTTTCGACTTTTGTTTTGTTTTGGTTTGTTCATTGTGAGTATCTTGTGAGTGTGCGAGTGAGCGAACGATCGAACGAGCGAGCGAGAGAGAGAAAGAGAGTCGATATTTGTTAGTTAAGTTTGAACAACTGCAACGGCGACGGCAACGGGCGACTTTTTGTTAAAAGTACATACAGTTTGTCAAGAATTTATTTACACTCCCTTAAAAATGTAATATTTTGACTTTAAATAAGAAAAAAATAGCTTATTATTTATATTTGGAAAGGTCGTTTAAGTTCCGATTGAATGACACAAAACTTTCCTTAACCCATTTAGTAGCCTTCGAAAATTTCGAACTTATGTAAAAGTCCATTTTCAAAACTTATTTTCTCGATTTTTTACAAAAAATATTTTGATGCAAAAAAATTCTTAAAACAACTCTAAGAGTAACTGCAAAAAAAAATTTTCAAAAATATTTTTCCTAGTATTTTTGATAATATTTCGAAAATCATAAAAATGACCTTTTTTGCAGCTTTCAAAAAATTATAAAAAAAAAATACTAGCAACAATATTTTTGAAAATTTTGTTTTGCAGTTCCTCTTAGAACTGTTTCAATTTTTTTTTGCATCAAAATATTTTTTGTAAAAAATCGACAAAAAAAGTTTTGAAAAGTGACCTTTGCAAAAATTCAAAATATTCCATGGGTACTCAATGGGTTAAGGAAATTTTTGCATCATTCGAACGAAAATTAAATGACCTTTCCAAGTACATATAATAAGCAATAATTTTCTTATTTAAAGTCAAAATATTACATTTTTAAGGGAGTGTAAAGAATTACTTGACAAACTGTATGTGTGTGAATGTATGAATATGGGATGACGGGGGCGTGGTGGGTCGTGTGTGTAGCGCTAACAACAACAACAACAACAGTAAAGCCAAGAGAAGACGCGCGATAACGAGAACAAAAATTATGCATTACATTACATTTGTTGTGGTTGTATGTGTGTGTGTGTGTGTGTGAGAGAGACAGAGAGAGAGAGAGTGAGAGAGCCTTGATTATTTTTACTATTGTAAATACTATTAAATATTTATAAGAGTTCTACTTTGACTTTCCGCAGTGACAATTTCCGTATATTTTTTATGCATTTTCGAACGATTCTTTGCTTCGATTTTCGATTTTTCGTTCAGCAACAGCAGCAGCAGCAGCAACAACAACAACAACTAATAATGACAAGTGTACATGAGGAATAGAGATAGCGATAGAAAGAAAGATATAGAACAAAATAGAGGGAGGATTACATACATACATATATACAACTAAAGGTTTAAAACAGCAAATTTGTGAGTGTATGTGTATGTGTATGTATGTATGTAATGAAGTCAATGAAGTTTATTAACAGAACAACAATAACAACAACTATCACAACGGCATTATTGTAAATGATTGAATAATCAATAAGAATGAAGAATTAACAGACATTTGATTAATCCTGCCTTAATGACAATGACGATGAAAATGATCATGTAATTACAAAGAGGCTTATGAAGAATGTCCAATTCAATGTTGCAGGCAAATTTTCGGAAAACTCGGGAATAATATAAACCTAAATCTCTAACTTGGGACTTATTAAAACTGAAATAATTTATATATTCAATCCGTACAACAATTATTGAAGTTATCATTTTGAACTCTCGATTTATCAATATGTTTTAATAAAATTAGAAAAACATTTTTATTTGACTTTTTATAGTTGTGTTTCCTTTAAATTAATTTAAAAATTAATGTATTCAATTTGTACAACAATTATTGAAATTATCATTTTGTAGTCTCGATCAATAAATATGTTTTAATAAAATGAGAGCTTAATTTTTTTGATGGAATTTTCACAGCTAAAATTCTTGTAAACCAATGTTCAAATAATACTCACAACCAATTTAGAAAACTTTGAAACTTTCGTTTCGTGAAATAAACTTAATTACTAACAGTAATTTTCATAAAATTCTCAAATCCTCAACTTGAATTCTACAATATTGAATATTTCCAATCGTCAATCGACTATTTAATGCATTGAATAGATTAATACAAGGAGCGAGAGAATGGGAGACTGAGATAGCGGGGATAGAAGGGGAAGGCAGTTAGGCAGTCAGCGTAGGTTAAAAAAAGAAACGATACGAAAAAGAAATACACATAACAATGTAGAAGGAATAACAAAAATTACCGCTTATGTCGGGTCCACTGATTTCGGTGAATATCTTATTGTACGATGGTCTTCGTGTCAGATTACTGCGATGATGCTGCGAATCATCGTCCGATAAACTCTCATCGCTATCCTCCGGATGCTGTGTATTCGGCTCGGGCTTAATCTTACATTGAAAATTTGGAGGGATCTGCAAATAAATCATTCTGTTATCAAATGTATGTCCATGGCCATATACATATGTATGTATGTATGTATGTGTAAAATGGAATCTGGAATTTCGCTGTGAGTCCTACGCACTTTGTTACGCACTTGCACTGCATTGCCCGTGGCCGTATGAATGACCGTCGTGTTTGCCGGCTTTGTCACATAGACGACACTTCCGCCCCCTTTGTGCATCGCCGATGCGGCGGCCAGCGCCTGTTGTTGTTGTTGTTGCTGCTGTTGTTGTTGTTGTGTTCCCGCGGCGGTTTGTATGACACCCGAGTGATTTGCCGCCTGTATCACGGATTGTACCTGCCAAATGCAAATAAAGTTAGTCACAATCTGATAAATTGAATTCGAGCATAGATTTAACTAATATGCCATACTTTAATAAAAAATATCTGAATTCGGCTGTACATCCAAATCAGCTATTTCAAATTAATTAAATTATCAAAATAAATTATTTTTAAAGTCTGTTTTTAAAATAAAATACAATAAAAATAAATAAAAATCAAAGTTTTTAATTTTCTTATGATTTAAATATATATAATTTTTTAATTTTAATGTAATATTTTTAAATTAATTGTTGTCTTGGCTGCTCTTAGCCTGACAATAAATAAATAAATAATAATAGCTCTTGGAAGAATAAATACAGATCACTAATATACGATGTTTATTTAAAAAAAAAAAGCTCGTGGAAATTAAGTATTTGATTTAAATCAACAAAATAATAATATTCAGTAATAATAAAACAAAGCTCCCTAAAGTTAAAGATAGTTCCCCTAAAATCGTAGATAATACATATGCTTTTGAATCGTATTAGAATTTATTACAATGAATTTTATTGATCAAATTTATGGATTGAATTCGGTGTCCATAAACAAATATTTTATACTTAAAAAAACATTGTATTGGTTCAAAGATGACTTTGGTTTCCAGAGAGGAAAGAACAGGGAGGCAGACAGGGGGAGGGAAAGGGCAGGGACAGGGATACATGTACATATGTATATTACCTGTAGGCCGTGTTGCGTTAGCGCCTGTATGGGATATTGTATATTGCAATTGGTTGTGGTCAGCACGGATGCCGCACCGCTGGCATTGTTTGTGTTGGCCGTCGCCGTTGTACTTTGCTGGTTCTGTGATTGCTGCTGTTGTTGCTGCTGCTGTTGTTGCTGCTGTTGTTGTTGCTGTTGTTGGCCGCCTGTTGCTGCCGCTGCGGCGGCGACGGCTGCTGCTGCTGCGGCAACATCAACGTTGACATCGTTGGAGGCCGAGTTGCCGTTCTCCTCGACGATGCTGTCCATTTTAGCGATATTCAGCAGCACCGTTACGCTCTCCGATAAGTGCTTCAGTTTGGCGTCTTTTCCGTTTCAATTTTGCCAGTTTGAAGTTGAACGATGCTGGACGACGACTGCAGAGATCAGATCAGTTCGGGCGGGCGGGCGGGTGGAGGCGATGAAAGTGTGAGTGTGAAGACGACGACACAGCAAGTCAGATAGAGAGAGATGGTAAGCGTAGGAGAGCGAGAAAGAGAAATGTGCACAAAATTGGTTTTTGGTTACAATATTGCTTGATTTGTAATTGCTAATTGGTAATTGTACGTTGTAGCAACAAAAACAAATGCGCACACACGCACACACATACACATACACACATAAACACCCGCTGACTGTCACTGTCACTGCTGCTGCTGCTGTTGCCTCTACTAGCTTCAACTGTTGTTTGGTTTGTTTTGTTTGCTTGCTACAAAAATGACGACGACGACGACAACGACAACGATGACAACAGCAACAACGACAACAACAGCAACAACGACAACAAAAACAACAGCAATGACCATACCGTCTCAACTGTTGTGTGTATTTTTATGAAATGACGTCATGACGACGTTGTGTTATAGGCAAACAAAAAAAAAAGGCAAACTTACTTTCTGATGACATCACTAAAAACGTTGCTGCTCCTCTTGTTGTTGTTATTTCTCTTCTCTGCGCGCGCTTCAATGTGTGTGTGCGTGTGTGTGTGTGTGTGCGTGCGTATGTGTCTGTCGTCAGTTTGTGTCGCGTTGCGCGCTGTGCTGGCAACTTGTTGAAAAATTCAACTGTACGCACGCCACACACAATTGCCGAGTTGGACGGCCGTTTGCCTTAACGCTACTACGTAGCTGACTGCTGCTGGCACATTGCTTCTGACCGCGAATTTAGGTCCTAAATACTTTGTACAGGCAATGGCAATTGTTGTTGTTGTTGTTGTTGGTGTTCTGGGTGGCAGGCAGGCGGACGACGGCAAGAGGCAAAACACTTTTCATGCAGTTGGCAGCACGCGCGCACAGCACACAAAATATTTTTTTTTCTGCTGTTATCGTTGCTTACGTTCTTTTCTCTTGGCAGCGCCTAGGCCGTTTTGTTTGTCAGCTGCCCTGGTCAATGCTAGAATGCAAGGACACAATTTGTTTATTGCTTGGCTTGCACACACGCGTTTCAGGTCACATTAAATTTTAACTATATTTTTATTGATCAGTTTCTTGGCCCTTTTTTGCGCAAAATTTATTTTGTATTGCTCACTCGCTCGCTCGCGCTGCTTCACTGCCTTTAGTACTGGCGCAAACACACACACTCAATCACACATACACACATCGAGAACACGCACTCAAAAAGAACACACATACATATGTGTGCGCACGCAGCGACGACTCGTTTTACACTCGAGCGTTGCCAGACAGTTTTCATAAATTTTGGACAAATGAAAAGCGCTCAAATAAATCAAATAAAGCGCACCCCGTTGCCGAAAAAACAACTTTAAAGGATATTATAAATATTTTATGAGCTATTTACGTTTGCATTTAATATTTGAGTACCTTAAATAAAAGCAACGAAAAAGCGCGCGCGGACATTGCACAAGGCTGGCAGCACTAATGACAGCTGTTTGGTCGTGCGACACTGCTGACACCAGGGCTGCAGCAAAACACTATTGTGGCGGTCGATAATTAAGATTTGAACGCCGATTGCTCATCAACAATTATAGAGTTAAATCAAATACAATCAGCTGTAACAGCTGGTCGTTACAAAAAATAGTTATTGGAAAGTTGTTTTAAGCGCTATTGCTTATTCACAAATGACGATTCATTGCGCTGGCGGTCACAAACGCATAGAAAATGAAAGTCAACCCAATAGTGGAAGAGCGGCAGCCCCAAAAAAAAATAACCTTTCGCTTTGCAACCAGCACTTGACTAACTTTTAGGCCAAATCCGAATTTGTAACTGACGAACAATTGACGCCCACTAATTGGTACAAAGCACGCACACTTGAGCATATCCCACTGTCACCTGTGTCACGTTTATACGGCAGCTAAATTTGATTGAAGCAAAATCTGTTAGACTCACAACACTTTGTTAAATCAAGGGTCGTGCTAAAACGCATTCAAAAAAGGGTTTATAAATCTGGTGTCACTATTTATTTTAATTTCTGCCTTATTTCCCTAACTCGAATCACCGTTATCCAATGAAAAAGTTCGACTTATGGAGACTTCGACTTATGGAATTATTTTTTTAAAAATTTAAAAAAAAAAATACACTTTAAGACATTAATACAAATTTTTTGTTTTTTTAAATCAGAAATAAGTGAATGTAAATTAATTTGTTTGTTTTTTATTTTCAACAAAAAGAGATTTTAGCATCAGTTGTAGGACTGCTTTGTCGGTTATTTTAAAAATTGGATTTTTGCTACATTCAGAAGTTCCCGATTCGAATGACGTCATAATAAATGTTTATCTATTTGTTAATATAGTGGAAACCGTACTAGCTGGGATACCATATTTTTCAGCCAGTTCCTTTTTTTTTGATCCACTTTCGATTTTTTTTAATAAGTTTGCCTTTTTCTTAAAAGCCTCAAAACAAAACTCAAAAAAAAAAACAGAAACGGCACTTTCCTCAAATTTTCGACTTACAGAATGCACGCGTCAATATTTTTGAAGGAGTTCTACAGACATTCGACTTAATTAGTAGCAGTTCAAGTTACGGAAGCAGATTTGTATTTAATTTGCTCAGTAAAAGCCATTGCCAATCGATTTAGTTCGAGTTAATGAAAATTCGAATTACAGACGTTTGAGTTATGGAAGTTCGACAGTAGTTTGTTGTGAGTTAAGCTGTTGCATAAACTGGATATCTGTGGTTCTCGCTCCATTCTCTCAGTCCCACAAAACGCCGTGCTGTCTGTGCCGTTTAACTGACTCATTGCATGCAATCATATTGTTGTTATTGTTGCTGATGCTGCAGTTTCTACTGCTCTTGCTCGTCACACTAAACAACAAAAATAAATACAAATTTTGGGCGCCATCAAGGCAGAAAAACTTCAAACACAAAACAAATATAAGAATACAGCATACAACAAATAAGCATACAACAGATGCACTCAGCATAAAATTTATTTGTATTCATACTTTATTGTTTTTTCAAACAAAACAAGTTAAAAAACGGTAAAGAGGTGGTCGACAACGATTGCAATTAAATGCACAAAGCATTTTTGTGCAGGTTTCGCGGTCAAGTTTTAGATTTTTATGCTGCACTTATTGTGTACATGAAAGAACGTCTGTATTATTTTGTTTGTTTTTATCAGCTGAAGAAGGGAGAAGCCCTTGAAGTCAGTGCATGTAACATAACTTATTCATGAATAAAGCTAAATTATGAACCTGATTGAATTTTATAAATCTCCCTCTAGTAGCAGTATACGTATAGTAGACTCTTTCTAATAAATAATGCATAAGCAAACAATTTACTTTAAACAAGGCAATTAAGGCGCAACTAATATCAGCGACAATTAAACTAATATCGGTTCCGTCAGAGCCGGCATAAATTATTGATATTATGTGTCAGTCAATAATGAGAAGTTCACATTACGTCACATGTGACAGTCAATAATGCTAGCTTCACATTGCTTCACATGGTCTGTGAGAATTTTTGACAAAGGTATTTACAAGTCAAAAGTGAATGTGAACGTTTATTGTCATTGTCACAAAGCGTCACAATGTTCATAAGAAGAAAAAAGCTTGTTAGCATTGACCAAGCTTCACAATATGAATTAAAACAAAAATCTTTTTGCAAACTAAATAAGCCAAATATACCTTTATAGTTTTTTGGAAAAGTTTATTACTAAATTCGTTATTTAAAATTCATGCGACTTAAGTGTCGATTTGTAATCTCCACCCGATAACAATATTCAGGAAATTATTTCATGCAGCAACATGATTTCAATATGATTCCCCGATCATAAGATGCCCGAAACTTAGACATGTACATATGCATTAATTTGATCGAGAATTTTAAACTTCAACATAATGCAAATTACTGCCTATTATCAGGCGCTTGCGTCCAATATCTTGTTGAAAGTTTATCATAATAAGATTTCAACACATTTTTAATGGTGCTTAAACATTATTTCTTTTGATAGAGATGCCACTAAATTCAAGACAAAAAAAGCCCCACTGCTTTTGTTGTCAATAGACCGAACATAGGTTCTTTTCTTTTTAAATTTTCACTACTACTGTTTTGATATTTTTTTGCTTGAGACAAATACATATCAATGATGTTAATATTGCCTATCTCCAAGATTAGAGACTTCTTTCAGTCAACTGAATTCGAATGCTTGAAACTTATGTTACCGATCTTCAGCCGTGAAATATTTGCGAGTTCGATGTGGTTTGCATTAAAAAACGACATTTTGTTAAAATACACACTGAAAAGAAACATATGTATGTTTGTATGTATGTGTGTGCTTACAATGAATTGCAAATACAAACTGAACAATGCCAATGATTGGCAATTAAAATACGACAAAACGTTGCAATATTCTATTGTTATTGTTGCAGTTGTCCTTCGATTGCCGTCAGATTGTAAAGTCGCGCTTCAAGGAAACTCTCTTTTTTTTTGCAGCTGATTAAAACTGCTTTGTTGCTTTTGTTGTTGCTATTAAATTGTTTGTTGCTGCAGATAATGTTGAGCACTGTTACTGCACACGCTGCAAATGACAGACAGCATAAAACATTAAGCACAGTGACGGGACTTTTTATATGTCGGCAAATTTAACGACATTTCGAGCGAAAGAGAGAGATACGCTGATTCACTCCAAAATTATTGTAACTTTTGTTGAAGATGAGCGCGTGACACGCAGATCTCTTATTTTATACTTAACCAGTATGCGTACGCTCAGTTGTTTTACTTCAACGGCTATTTTAGGTCAAAACTATGGGAAATATCACAATCCTTGGCTCTAATATGCTTTCTTAAAAATAATGTAATACATCCAGTGCTTCCCCCAACCAAAAGCACAAGAAAAATTCCGTTAAACCAAAATACACACTGTGTACTTGATCGATTGATCGATTTTTAAAATTACTAATGTATGAATAAATCTCGAGCTCTGTGTATATTTAGATGTTCTGCAGGATAACCTTGATGTGAGAATAAAATCTAATAAATATTCACTTAAGGAATGTGATCTTACGAGTATGTTGACTGTTTGAGCTATACTCACATTGGTGCGTCATGAGCTCATGTCTCGCCTCGAGTCATTATCGTGTGAATCAGCACACCTCTCTCTATCGCATACATCCTCAAATACCAGGTTTATTAAGCAACTAAACATGATTTAACCAAAATTAATTTTAAATCTAATGTTTTGGGTGATTATGGTCCGATCTTGACGCGTTTAACTCTTGTTAGGACCAGGACTTTGAATATTCTACAGAGCCAAAGAAACATTTTAAACATTATTTTCGTCCATGGCAGGACGATTTTCTGATTTGATTCTATCAAAGATAAGATTTCAAAAATATAAATTTTTCAACTCAAAAAGACCAGGAATTGATTTTAGAACTATGGTTTCTAATGTACATGCATATGAACACACACATTTTCTTGTAATTGAGTCAGGGAAATTCATTTGATGACCTCTCTGTCATATATACATATGTACACTGAGATTTAATCACGCAATCATCTCTAACCGCTGTAAAATGAATAATGTAAAAGTCACCACGAGCAGAGAAGTTGCCTTCGCGTATTGCTGTTGTGTTTGCTGTTTCTTTTACTCGGTTGTCCAGCGTCACCCTGCACACTTTTGAAGTGTTGCCACAATTTTGTGGGCTAAAAAAGCTAATATGATCAAAAAAAGCTGCTATGAATAGCTAAACACTTATTTAAAGTAATAAAATTTTGCTATCTTATGTTGAAAGTTTATTGTAAAAAACGGTTTTTCTTTCCTTTAAAAAACATAAAAAGCTTTACATTTTTTTTGGTTCTGTGTAGTTGTAGACACACATACTACTGACTTCCTACTTAGTTCTGTATTCATAAAATATAAAAATCAAAAATAGCTTTAAATTGTATATGGGCATTTCCAGAAAAAGGTCCACCACGACGAAAAACGTAAAATTGATTAAAAACTCACATCTTGTGAAATTTTCTTCCAAAAATGTATTCAAGTTATTTGTTTTATCAATATACGCTAGAAAAAATTCAATAGGATGAACATATAGATTCTACATTGGAATAAATTCACTTTTTCCATATTTTTGCCTATTTTCTTAAAAATTGATTTTTAAAATGGACCGTTTGTATTTTAACGATTACACTAAGTCAGGGAGTAAGATTGTAACATAAACCATTTTAATGTATAGAAAAATATTGAAAGTTTAATTTAAAACAAGTTCTAAGATCTATATATCGGAATATAGAATAAAATTTGATGAACAAACTCTTGGAAAACCTAGGTGGAAATCTTGTCACGTTCGCGATGTCACGTTACAAATTACTAAGAAAACTTGTAAAATATATGAAACGGTAGTTACATATCAAAATTATTTCTAAAATGGAAAACTGCATTATTTTATTATGGTTTAAGGGTATTTTCTTCCAAATTACTCGCCACATTTCGCAGACTTTCGCATTTGTCAAGATGAAGTCAAAAATGACTTCCATTTTTGGTCGCGTTCGCGATGCATTGTTTTCTATAAATAATTAAAAAACGACAGGTCTTCAAAGATTGTCTTTTATCATAAAAATAGAGTTGATAAAAACACGTGAGAAAACATTTTTGAAATTGTGAATTTTTGCCATTTTTTTTAAATTTAAAGTCGTGCGAATGTCGAGTTCGCGATCCTGGAAATACCCATATTTCATTTATAAATTTGCGTTTTACATTTTAAAATGCACTCTGATCCTTAAATTGGTGTTAACGAGATGCACTCATTTTTCCATAACACAATCACATCTGTTTAATATTTCATTTTATAATTATTCTAATACTTTTCTTTATTATATTTAAAATTTATATTGACTTTGTTGAATACTGGCAATTTAAAAAGAAAAATTCATTGTTTAAATAGACATACATATGTCTTGAATTTACAATTATAAAGTACCCAAGTGTCGCTAAAAACAGCTAAAGTGGCAACACTGCTCGTAACAATGAAGGCAACACCCCCGCATAAGCGCGCTTTGTTTTGTGTGTTGTGTCGGGTTGTGCTTATCACCAGAGTTTAAAGCGCAACTTTAAAATACTTGTGGTGTCCATTCAAAAGGTAATTGACACCGAAAAGTCGAACACTAGGGAGAATGACGAAGGCGAAAAGCCAAAAGCGAAGAGCTGAAAGCATAAATATGAATCGGGCAACGTCATTGACATCATCGTGGCTAAACACGCGCCGCATAAAATAACGTCGTTGATGTTGCTATTATTATTGTTGTTATTGTTGCTGTTGCTGTTGTTTTTGACATTAGCAATAAAGCTGTAACAAGCGAAGCCGCAGCAACATTTGCTTGCCTGCTGCACTTTAATCAATTCCAATCAGTCCCGTTTCGTTATTCACATTTTGCACTTTGCATTTCGCTTTTCGATTTTGGGATTTGGCTTCTTCTTCTCGTGCACACAAAATGTGACGTCAGCATTATTTATTTTTAACTCATCAACATCTCATGCATTGCATTTGAAGTACTTATGTGTATGCTCATACAAGCAAACAATAATACATTGATATTATTCATATGTATGCGATATACATATGTACATACATACATACATACATGCATGTGTATTTGCTTCTCTATTTGTCTGTATTAATTAAAACTTAATGAATTTGCAACAACAATATCTGCAGCAGCAATTCAACTACACTTAGTACTTTTCATAAACCAAGTTTGTACGGCAGCTAAATTCGGTGTAAAATTAATCGATTTGAGTAAAACCGCATTTAAAATCAATTTGATAATGCGCGAGAGGTAAATTATCGAAGTGTTCATTACATTAAAAAATGGAAAATTAATTATGATGTCATTTGAATAGGGAACTTTTTCTGGATACAGCAAAAGATCGAAGAACCAAATTTTGAAAATATCGACAGGTCTTGAAAAAACTGGAATTTTTTTTGTTGCAATCAGCAAAAAAGTTTGCAATTTGAAATGTATTTATGAATGAATAAAATTGTAGTTTCTTTTAAAAAATTAAAAAAAAAAGTTCCCTAATTTGAAGTCTCCATAGCCCTTTTTTCTTGGATATTGGTGATTCGAGTTAGGGAAGTTCGACTGTATCTAGTATTATATTACAAAATATATACAACTGATATTTGCCATGTACAAGTCTGCGATTTGCGCGAAATTATCGTATGCGCAATTTTTACGGAATTATCTCTTTGATGCAATTTGTATGTGCCTTATCAAATTTGGGAGATAATACACAATATCATAGTTTTGTTCAGCTATCAGGCCGAAATTATCAAAATTGGTCTGCAAAATAAGTAATATTGTTCATTACTTTTTAGCAGGGAATCAAGCCGAAAGCATTTTTAGTTCCGTCTTCGGTGTTATTCGCCATTTCGGCTACTGTTTACTTAAAAACTTCATATACAGAGTGTAGCAGTTAAATCCGGACAAATTAAATTAATTTATCGACACAAAGTACAAATGTAGAGGAAAATTATTTTAAGGAATATTCGTGTGACCTGTCAGGAGTAAAAATTTTCAACATTACCGCCGTTGGCCTCAATTAACGCCTCCGTCCATATTGGCCAATAGAGGCCCGTAGAGACGCGACTTTGTTGGTAACCCGTTCAACAACGCTCCAAACATAGTAGTCGAGGGTTTTCAAATCCGGGCTCTTCGGGGGCCAAAACTCTTTTAAGACCAGAGTATGTCCGCATTTGTGACACCCGTTCTCTCGAATGAGAACTTCTCGCCGGGTTGGTGGAACCTTCCTCGGACTTTCGAAGCATTGCATTTCGCCACAACATTATGAAGTGTCGATCTCAGGTATCCAAAGAATCGGATAATCTCGGTCGCCGAACGCCCAGCGCGAAGGCTTTTAATAATAGCATCTTGGCTATGTTAAGATTATGACTGTTTACTAGACGCCCATGACGTTCAAGAACCTCAATCGCAGCCTCTGACTGAACTATGATATGGCGGAAAATATAAATTGAAGCTTGTCCTGATTTAAATTCCGCACTCTGTTTTGGTTTCCTAACGTTTACCAGTTTTTCTAACTATCGGTTTTGAAAATTCTTTGATTTCACAAACGAAATTTAAGACCAAACGTTTTAATCCCTGAATTCGAGCATACAATGGAGTCACTTAAAGCTTAAACGAAATTTACTTTAGCACATTGCGTGTGAAAGCTTTCCCGTGAAGGCGTACATACATATGTGCATTTGTATGTGTGTGTGAGAGTTTAGCGCTACAGGTGCTGCTGTCAAAGTTCGCACAGTTTGGCAGTAAGGATTGTGATTTTTATTCGTGCGTGGATCCTGCTGCACACGGCCATCGAAAGTGCTTAAGTTTAAAAATTTTCTGTGCATATGTATGTTCATACCACACACTGTGCCTATTTTCCATATTGTTAACACTACGCGGATTATCAGCTAGCGGTAATTTGATAATACGTGTGTATAACTGTTAGGAATCTACATGTCACAAATCTAAATACATATCCACGCGAATACATAGGAACATATGCATGTTGTTGTTATCAGTTTTGGGAGGCTTGTTATCAACCTTGGATTTAGTTGATTGAAATGCATGGCACTAAAGCAGTTCAACTATTTAGTTCAGTATTGGCATGTTGCAGCTTCAGGTTAAGATATACATATGTTAACATATACAGTTAGTCATGTAATTGTTTTGACAAAATTTTTGACAAAATTCCAAGTAAAATATTTATTATTGATTTAAAAGCAATAACTATTTTAAGCTATTCGTAAGAAAAAGCTTAACTTAAAATATAATTTCATGCTGCTAATCATTGTAAATATTTATCAGCATAAATTCTGTTTAACAAATTCTCTCCAATCTTTTGTTGCAATATTTGTATCAACTAAAAATTTCTAGCAAACACTTTGGGAATGCGAGGAACTCTGTAAACCTCGTCATATCAGTTTGTATCGATAAGGTATTAGCTTTGCACGTGTAGATAGTTGTGCATAGATTGGCCTTCAATATGTATGACTAATGTTTACTATGTGCCATAAATGAAACGAGTATAAATTCTGCACATATCAACGAAACTAGTTATAAATGCAATTATAACTGCGAAACTTTTGAGGAAACTCCTTGTTTTGAGTGTATATCACGAAAAATGAAAATGTACAGCTAAAGTGTAAACACGAAATATACTTTCTGGTATCCCAAATTGAGTTTAACATACATACATATATTATGCTTTTCCCCAAGGAAATTCTATATGAAATCAACCCCTTAACAAAGCTTAATACGATTCTGGCGTTTGCATATTATTTATGGAAAACTTTACTGCATTTTGCTTTTTGTTTACAATTGATGATATTATACATACGTATGTATATTAGTAACAGTATTCACGCAATAGTATATGTAACAAAACGTACGAAATTCTGACTTCTGTCAATAAATTCTTAATGCCAATCAATAAGGCCCCAATCAATAGCGTTGACTTCTTGTTGACTGTTGGGTGCTGTTTGAGCCAAATACGCTCCACTTGATAACAAAGTTTGAGTTTGAACTATTTGAAGCGTGGTAAATGTATTAGTTTCTATGAAGCTGTGACCCACTGTAAATGGAATTATTTGTTTTTTTTTCACTTTTTCCACTTTTTTCATACCCGTTTTATACCCCTTACTCGTTGAGTCTAGGGGTATACTGTCATCTTTGCAATCAGGGATTAAAACCGAAACCCTTATACTATATTAGCCGATTGAAATTGTTAACCGTGAACGATACCAAACTTTTTCAATATATGTACCTTAACTTCAATCAATCATTAAATTAAATTTTGTTGTTTATGTGTAATCGTCGCTTTTAGCACTAGTTTTGAATTTTTATATTTAATTTGAATAAAAATACCATTGAAAATAAATGAACAAATTAAATTTTTTTTGTGAGCAATATTTGTAATTTTGTATTGCTTAACCGAAACAAACAAATAACCGGTAACCGTTATAAAACTGATATCCTAAGACTTTGCATAACCAATAAACAAAGTTCTAACTTAATCGAGACCTTAACCGAAACAGATATTCGTTATGGATTGATACTCTGTCTGCAATAAATGTAACTTGACAATATATGTATGTACATTAGAGTGGGTTAATTTGTATGTAATTTGTATTTGTATACAAATTTGGTAACATTTTATATGTATTTTGTACGTATTTTGTACCCATTTTCGGGTTGTTTTGCCAATGTTGGTGGCAAAAATCTGTAACTTTTGAACTAGATGAGATATCGGGTTGAAAATTGAACTATATATTCTCAATACTTCAAAGCATTTTCTAAAAGAAAAATGAAAGTGGGCGTGGTACTAAAAAGGGCGTAAATTAACGGTCAAATGCAAATTAATGCCAATTTTATAATTTTTATTTATTAAAATATATTTTTTTAAATTTTAAAAAAATAATAAAAATAAATTTTTAATTTTTTATTATATTTTTTTATTTTGAAAAATTTATAATTTTCTTGAAAAAATGTTAAGTGAAACAATATACTTTTTATGGACTCGCTTAGGTATCTAAGCGTGTTGAAAATGACAAAAAAATACGCAAAATTTCTCGGTAAAAATTTGGAAGCTCGAAAATGATTTTAGACCTATGGTTTCTTGGACAGATCTTCTTAGAATTCACCATAGATTACGATTTTGATACCCGCATTGGGTCGAAAAAAATTGACCAACACTAATGTACATACAGTTTGTCAACTAATTCTTTGCACTCCCTTAAAAATTTAATATTTTCACGTTAAATAAGATAATAATAGCTTATTATATATATTTGGAAAGGTCATTTAATTTTCGTTCGAATGATGCAAAAATTTCCTTAACCCATTGAGTACCCATGGAATACTTTGAATTTTTGCAAAAGTCTACTTTTTCAACTTTTTTTTATCGATTTTTTACAAAAAATATTTTGATGCAAAAAAATTCTTGAAACAATTCTTAGAGTAACTGCAAAAGAAAAATATTTTGCTAGTATTTTTTATAATTTTTTGAAAACTGCAAAAAGGCACTTTTTACATGAAAATTAGGAAAAATTGGTTAAAAAAAGTCATTTTAGGATTTTCGAAATATTATCAAAAATACTAGCAAAAATATTTTTGAAAATTTTCTTTTGCAGTTACTCTTAGAATTGTTCCAAGAATTTTTTGCATCAAAATATTTTTTGTAAAAAACCGAGGAAAAAAGTTTTGAAAAGTGACTTTTACATAAGTTTGAAATTTTCGAAGGCTACTAAATGGGTTCAGGAAAGTTTTGTGTCATTCAATCGGAATTTAAACGACCTTTCCAAATATAAATAATAAGCTATTATTTTTTTATTTTAAGTCAAAATATTACATTTTAAAGGGAGTGCAAAGAATTAGTTGACAAACTGTATATTCTTGATCAGCATTAAAAGTCAGTGATTTAATTTTTTCAAGGCACAAAAATCGACTGACACATTTATTTCAATTTTATCAAAACTATTAAGTTTAGCTATGTTTAAACATTTAAAAATTTAATTTACAATGTTTTCAATGCTTTTTTATTTAATTTTAACGGACTAACGGATATTTAATAGTTTGGTATTCGAATATAGCGTTTTTAATAGATATTGTTGTTGTTGCAATTGTTGTATACATTAAAAAATAGTTAACGCCTCGATAAGAGTCGTTAAGTGTACACCCAACCCCTAACTAGTGGTCAAGCCACTCCCTCTTAGCCCACCTCTAAGCATACATATCTTACCCACTGTATGGTGTTGTTGTCGTTGTTGTTGTTGCTGCTGCTGCTGCCGCCGCTGCCGCGCTGACTAATGACAATGAAATCCGCCACGAAGGAAACAAAAACAAATTTTGCGTAACTGCTAAAAATTTGTAATTTTTGCAAGCCTCTTAATGAGATGTTTTAACAACTATATATGTACATTTGTATGTATGTATGTAAGTACAAAAATAAATAACCAAAACAAAGACAAAAAAAAAGTAAGTGTGAAAGAAAACAAACAGCTTTTGTTGTTGCACTTGTTGTTATTGTTGTGGTTGTTGTTGTTATTTTTGTTGTTGTTTCGTTGCTTTTGATTTTGAGCGCTTTGCGCTGTCTTTTCTTTTCTTTTCGTTATTTTTATTATTATTTTTTTTTTTTTGCTTTTTTCGTTTTCGTTTTCTTCGCGTTGCGTTGCGATTACGTCAAGATTTTTGTTGTTTTGCAGATTTGTATTTGATTACAATACATTATATGAATGTAATATAAATGTATGTATGTAAGTATGTACATGCCATGTACATAAATGCATGCATATACAATACGTATTCAGTGGACAGTTGTTGTTGTTGTTGTTGTTCTTGTAAACAGTTTGGCGCTCTTAAACTAAGAGACACAGAGAAGGAGAGGGAGGGAGAACGAGCGCCAGAGAGCCGCTATAATTATTGTGCTGTAATATGCGAAATTTGTACCAAATAAGCGAAGAACACTCAAAAATATATTGAAAGCTTGAATATTTTTTTGCGAATTCATCAAAGAGATCCCGTTATGTCCTCGATCTCTTTGCTTTTGTATTTATTACCATTGCAACTGTTGCTCAAATAAATCACAGTGTTGTAAAATGAATTGATGTGAGATGAATTCAAGAGCTTGCTCAATTATTTTACACACAAAATATTTAAATGCTAAAAGCATGTGTATATAATTATAACACACACACACACATGCACACTCACAGTCACACTTATGCAAAGTATACATATAGAGGCATTAGAATATGTGTACTTGTTGTTGTTGTTGTTGTCGTTGCGGTACTGTTATATTTTTTTGGCGCTCAAATTTGTTCGCGCTTCTTCTTCTTATACTTTAATGGGCCGCACTCTCGTCACCTTTTGTTGTAGTTGTTGTTGTTGTTGTTGTGGGTGCTGTTGGAATTGATATTGCTGCCGGCACTCGATGACGCGACGACGACCCGACCGACAAACTAACTGAGAACTGTGCTCTGCTTGTTGCGATTGCGATTGCTGCTATTGTTGTTGCTGCTGCTTTGGGGGCTGCCGCTCGCTGCTCGCTGCTGCCTCTGACGCCGCTTTACGTAGCTAAACTGAAAAGCAATACTGACGCCGATGACTGACTAAGCGGCCACGACGCGACTACAACGACGACTATGCATGCATGTATATACATATGTATGTATGTCGATGTCGATGTCGCGGCAGCACACGTCACCAGCAGCAGCGTCAACAGCGGCAGCGGCAGCGCCAATGTTAGCGATGAGAGCGTGTCTATGCATAAAAATTATTACTTGTGTATGTATGTTAAGCATACATATAAAAAATGCTTTTTATTATTACAAACTAAAACATTCGAAATATTATATTTAAAATGTCTTTAATGATATTATAATATAAAAGCATCATGGGTAAAAACCATTTAGGTTTTTGGTTATCGGTTACGCAAAATTTTTGTATAGACAATTGATAGAAGAAAATATACAAATACAATTGCTCAATTTCGGAAATTTGTCGTGTGTAATTTGGAAAAAATTAATATGAGACCAAGTCAGAATAGACATGGCTGTGTTTTATTCTGAATTCCGATATACAATGAGTATAATTGGTATGTTGCAGATATGCATCAGAGCTAAATTTTATTTAATTTGTGTTTGCTCGGATTACCTTAAAGAATGTGTATATTTTTTTATTAAACATAAGCTAAGGAGTAACTAGTGATATAGGAAGCTTTTTGTACTCGGTTCCCAATAATGTATAAGTAATTTTACAACAAAACTCATACATAAACTATGAACATACATACATATGTATGTACATGTACATACTAGTCACTGATCGCAATATCTTCTCATTATATTCTTAAAACGAGATTCTCTTAAAATAAGAGTTACATATATGTATGTACATATGTACATATGTATGTGGCACCTGTACGGATGTGGCACAAAGAAGAGCCAAAGAATACAATACACTCGGTTGGCTCAATTCGAGTGACTCAGAGCATGTCCAAATATACGCATAAGAAGTTCGATTTTAATCATTAATTCATAAGTTCGAATGAGTCACGCAAAAAAGATATCTAATGATACCTATAATAAGATCATATTCGTTCGGCCAAACGATTTGAGAGATAAGATTGTCCTTCAGTCGTGTTTAGCAGAATGCTCGCGATGGCAAGCGCTCATCTCTAACGGCAGCCATACAGCTACAGATGCGTATACATTAGGGTGGGTCAATTTTTTTCGACCCAAAGCGGGTATCAAAATCTTAAAATACAGTGAATTCTAAGAAGATTTGCCCAAGAAACCATAGGTCTAAAATCATTTTCGAGTTTCCGATTTTTAACGAGAAACTTTAAATATTTTTTGTCATTTTAAACACGCTTAGATACCTAAGCGAGTGCATAAAAAATATATTGTTTCACTTAACATTTTTTCAAGAAAATGATAAATTTTTAAAAATAAAAAACTAAAGTAAAAATTTAAAATTTTTTTTATAATATTTTGTGCATTTAAAAAAATATTTTTAAACAAATAAAATTACAAAAATTGGCATTAATTTGCATTTGACCGTCAATTTACGCCCTTTTTAGTGCCGCGCCCACTTTCATTTTTCTTTCAAAAAATGCTTTGAAGTATTGAGAATATATAGTTCAAGTTTCAACGCGATATCTAACCTAGTTAAAAAATTACAGATTTAAGCCACCAACATTGGCAAAACAAACCGAAAATGGGTACAAAATACATATAAAATGGTACCAAATTTGTGTGTATTTTGCACCTACTTTCGGTTTGTTTTGATAATGTTGGTGGCAAAAATCTGTAACTTTTGAACTAGATGAGATATCGGGTTGAAACTTGAACTATATATTTTTAATACTTCAAAGAATTTTTGGAAAAAAAAATTAGAATGGGCGTGGCACTAAAAAGGGCGTAAATTGACGGTCAAATGCAAATTAATGAAAATTTAAAAAAAAAAATTTTAAAAATAAAATAAATTTTTTTTATTTTATTGTTACAAATTTAAAATTTTTTAGTTTTCTTGAAAAAATGTTAAGTGAAACAATTTACTTTTTATGCACTCGCTTAGGTATCTAAGCGTGTTTAAAATGACAAAAAAATATATTCAGTTTCTTGATAAAAAGCGGAAGCTTGAAAATGATTTTGTGAGAATTCACCGTAGATTACGAATTTGATACCCGCAAGGTGCGTTTTTTTTTGGTCCATACAAATTGATCCACTCTAGTATAAATACATGTGTACGTAAGTACTTATTCACACATATGTATGTATGTATGTTGAGTATCGGTGAGGTTCTTTGGCTGTTTCGTAATTGGCGCGTTCTATTGTGCTGCCGTTGTTGTTGTTGTTGTTGGTGTGTGCTCTGAACTGCAGCAGCTTCTTGAAGTGCAGCAGCAGCCAGCAACAATAAAAGCAACACAAACAAAAACAGCAGCAATAATAGCAAAACATGAGCGTTAAACGTTATCGTCGCCACGTCAAAGTCACGGCGCTTGACGCTGACGTCGATGCCGGCGTTTCTACGTTCCTACTCTCATTCGCACACACACCTTACTCAATATTTCATTATCGCCTCTCACTCTCTCTCAATCTCTCTTGCTTTTACTCGTTACTTGTGTGCTGCCCTGTCCGCTTACTCATGCAGAGCAACAATACACGGCCAAAATATTTTGAAGCACCTAATGAAAAAATCAAATTCTACAATTTTAATATATGTACATACATTCATACATATGTGCGATGTATATGTATTGAACTCTTACATGGACACACTCAATCACAAAGAATATCAGGCACATTCACAGCTGACGACGACGTAGGCGCTGTTGTTTTTGTTGCTGTTGCCGTTGTTCCTCTTCTGTTATTTTTTCCTCATTGTGCCGTTATCGCCACTCGCGTTATTATTTTTATTGTTATTAATCTTGCTGCTTTTGTTGTTATTGTTGTTGCTGCTAGCGCACAGCTATGGCGTACAGGCAACAGTGGAGAGACGCAACGGCGACAGCGGCGTCGACGTTGTGACGCCTGCCGACTCGCTTGCACACACTGAGCTTTCGCTCTCTAACTCGCTCGCACATGCGTGTGAGCAATTGCAGCTGACAGGCAAACAATATAAATTGTTGCATACTTTCAGGCTGACGAAGTAAAAGTGAAAGCTGAAAATTGCATTTTATTGATTATTTTGTTTCAAAAGAAAGCAAATTCTATTTATTTACCGCACTTCTCACTTCATTTTCTGACAGTGCCAAGTAGATTAGTCAAATTTGTCAAATTCGACAAGCTGACAGTCAACTGGTTTTTCATGATTAAGCCAACTGAGCTTCAATAAAGTAATGCGGCACTCCCCTCATCCCAGTTGGCATCAAAACACCGTTTCGACCGTCTAACAGCGAACACGTCTCCGGTGTACGACTTTTCAATCCGACATCGGGAATCGTCTAAAAGTTATTTAAAATCAAAGATAACGTTAAGCGGGCGAAAAGTTTTACTTCGCTATTAATTACTTCGGTATTAATATACGACACGGAAAAGAAACATAAAAGC
>JBAMBJ010003676.1:0-33544 GCA_037043495.1 Drosophila recens | reverse complement strand
CTGTTTTTCTTAGTGTACGGATTGTAGTGTACAACTAGAAAAAAATTGAGCAATGCGAACGCAATAGATGTGACTCTCGGAGTCTATATATTGTACTATATTCTATGACTTATGACACACAATTTCATGTCTACGAGTCTTGTGCACTTGCTCCAAGCGCCAACTAATCGTATTATGCGGAGCGTTGCCTTATCATTATTTAAACATTAATTAGTACCAAGAAAAAATAGAATTTTTAATGGGAAAAGTCAAAACAAATGATTTGAGCTATTTTTGTATTTCTCCCGGTTATTGCGTTGTGTTTTTTCTTCAGCTTTCTTTCTTTCTTTTTTTCACTTGCTAAACATCCGTTGCTTCCAACCAAGAAATTCCCAAAGTTTGTGGGTGAAGCCTAAATTAAGATTAATTAAAGTTACAAATTGTGCATAATTGAAGGAAGGAAACAAATTTCTGGAAATCAGTGTAGGCTGGCAGGAAAGTATGGATGATATCAGCTCTATCTCTTTCTTAACTTTCCTCCTGTGTATCTGATAAATTCCATTCCTGCCGATGCAAAGATCTGGCATATATAGCCTCAATAATACCCTATATTTGGGACCGATAGCCTCGATCGTTGCTTGTGCGATTCCATTCCTTATTTGTATGCTTAAAGCCAAGCCACATGTCATTATCTTCAAGTAATTCCTCATAATCGCCATGTTTGATCTTATTAAGACACCTTAACTTGTTTTCTTCTGGACACGGACATCATCGACTGCTTTGTGTCCCACCTTCCCCCTTCCTCCGTCTTGCCTTGATCTTCTCTTCTGTTCTGTTCTCGTTACGCTCATTCATATAGACCGAGAGTACGTGCTGTTGATGGCCAGACAAATGGCCAGCCAAGTGGACCGACTGTCCGTCCGACTGTCCGTCCAAGTGTCCGATTGCCTGGCAACTGATTCGATGTCGACGTCGACGTCGATGTCTTGGTCTGGTACTATCACTTCTTTTTTTATGTCCCGCACCCATTGAAATGGCCAATGAAGGGTATGATGGGTTTGTGCGAATCAGGGCATCAAACAAACGAATAACGATTTCAGTTTCGGTTTTTGGGTCGCAACATTTCGGTTTTGAAATATATAAAAAAAAAAATTCAATTTGAAAATAAAAGTTAAAATAAGTTTAAAAAACGATGATTACACCTTAACAACATAATTCAGTTTAGTGCTTGATTGAACCGAAACTAACCGTACACTTGAAGCGGTTACTAAGCGGTTATTTCGGATTAAGTAATGTTGAAATGTGCTATTAATTATAAACACAGCATACACTAGCCAGAAAAACTATGCGTACAACCTTTTTTGCTAAAAAATTACTATTATAACCCCTTTTTCCTACTTTGCACACAAAAAGTGGCTTTGCAGTCACTCTTAGAATTGTTTCAAGAATTTTTTTTTGCATAAAAATATCTTTTTTGTATTTAAAATCGAGGATAAATGTTAAAAAGGTAGACGTTCGCAAAAATTCGAATTTTTCAATTCGTACTTAATGGTTTTAGAAAATTTTTGCATAATTTAAACGGAATTTAAACGACCTTTCCCAATACATTTTTTTACTATGAAGATTTGACTTACAATAGCTGTTAAAGTAAAAAACAGGGCTGTACGCATAGCTTTTCTGGCTAGTGTACTTCGAATTTTAAAGAATTTTCCCAACAAATTTAAAAAGAATGTTAAAAAACAATTTCTAAAATTTGCTATTTTGCGTTTAAATAAATATGCATTAGTAGCGATCTGTCCTACGATCTACTCATAATAAAAACCGAACCTATTAAAAAAGTGCGTGGACGCAGAGTATTTCGTAGTCGTGAACTCTTCCCATGATCGTTTTTTTTTCACTTTTTGTGTCTTTTTTTTTGTTTCATTATGTTAAATTTGTGCGTTGTCTGCTGTCGAGCTGCCTTTACCCCCTGCCACTGCCACTGCCCCTGCCCCGTATCTCAGCACCTTCAACTGCACCTGCAACCGTCAACCGACGCGTCGTTGACTTGGGCAACTTCTTCACACCATGCCAAGTGCTAACGACTTTGTACCTGCTCTGTCTCCAACTCTGTCTTCGGCTCCGTCCTCATCTTGCGTCTCAATCTCCTACTCCAATCTTGTATCAGTCTCGCAGCTACTGCTGCTGCTACCATTAACGATTGTATTTCTTTTTTTTTATAGATTTTATATATTTTTGTTTTACACCAGCTGAAGATCAATGCAATCACCAGTAGCACCTTCAGTAGCACCTCTACTTTTCCATTTCAATTCAAGACCTGCTCAGTGGGAAGTCTCGCAAAACTTCAATCAAACATTAATAACTTATCGTTAACGTTCATAAAACATTTTGTTAATTTAACAACAAGCTGGATTTTTTTATACCTTTCGAAAACCTTTTAAGAACAAAATGGAAAATCAAACATTTAATTCAATAAAGTTGTGGTGTTGTGGATCAACTTTTAATTAATATGATTTTTTTTTTTTTAACCAATATTAATCTTTAAATGGATCCTTAATTTTGACATTAAAGAATTTCTAAACTGCGCTAAACAAAAATGTCTATGATTTGTAAGAAAAAGATAAACCGAAAAATTATAATTAACATTATTGAAAAACATAAAAAAAAAACATAAAAAATAATGGCAAAATCAACACTCATAGGCTCTGAAGTTTTTTTACGATGACACAAATCAGCAGCATTTTAAGTTTTGTGTTTTTAGCTCTTATATTTAGTCTCTTAAATCTAGATGGCAATGACATAAAATAAAGTTTGAAGTTTCTCATTCTTTTGACGTTTCACAAATTAAATAACCTGTAAATTTTGAATGCAAACAATGTTGGTAGTCTTAAAATTTCTATTTGTTCGCCAAACAAATTACACGTTATTGGTTGCCCCTTTTAATGACCTCAAAAGCAATACGAAAAAATCGTTAAAACAACTTTATTGATGAGTTATCTTATTATATATTATTTTGCCAACATCGTACGCTGTCTGAATATAAGGTTTCCATTCTTCTTTTACGGGCAAATTGTCGATTTCCTTACTGGCCATTGGATTGGCTGATATTAGATAAGATAAGATTGTAGTAATTGTTTAATAAAACATGATATAGACTAGTATGATACTTACCATTAGCCAGAGCCAAAAGGCCGATAAAAAAGATACAAAATAATTTAATATTGAATAATTGCATATTGTCAAATGTTCTACGAAGTTTTAAATTAAACTAAGAGTCAGGAGCGACCTTAAACACATTTATAGGAACTTGAAAGTGAACTATGTATGTATAATTTAGCAGTGGGAATCCCGAATTTAGAATGCATAGATTTATATCTTCGTGGTTCAATGGTTCAGGGGCAAAGGTTATTAACAATTTTGGTTATTTCCTTTATTATATTGTGAGATCGAAAATCTCAACAAAAGTTATAGTGGTAAGGAAAATCCCAACTAAAATTTAAGTTGTAAGGAAAATCCCAACATAAATTTGTATGGTAGGAATTAATAAAAAAAAACTTAATCTAAAATAAATTTATTTAAAAAATAGTTAAGATAACATTTAAAAAAAAAATTCAATGGACCCCAGGAATATTGCATACCCAAATTTTTTTTTTATCAGCAAGAACCAGAGGTTCTTCCCATGACAGAAAACGGAACATATTTAATATACATACCACAAATCTGACAAAAATAAAGTTAATAATTATGGTAAATAAAATAAATGGATTTATTTTTCGCCCACCTTTAATAAACAGATGGCAGTTACATATATGAATGAATGGGTATTGATTGTATTATTATTTTTGTGTGAAACCGAACCGAGGAGAATCCAGAAGCCAGCTGTCAACTGCGTACAATACACTATAGTATATGCATATATTTACATATATCATGATCGTACGATTCTCAAATAGGGTTTTCCATTCTTTGATCACTTAACGAAATGCACACACGGATATGGGATCGGGTTTTATTCGCAAGTGTTTGATGAATATAAATACCAATATTTGCAAGTGCCTCGCTTCATAGACTGTGGAGGAGGTGGCGAAGTCAGAGATGAATAAAGAAAAGCAAACAAAGCGAGCCTGAAATGCAAACAATCAACTAATATTGATTGAATGCTGATTGATCAAAGTTTAGTTTGCGATTTTCAATTTGCAAAAAATTTTCACACATCGATTGGATTTCCAGCTGATCTATTAATTAATATGATCTATTTGTTTGTTTCTTTTCGTTCTTTTCTTTTCATTTGTTTTTTTCTATTTTTATTTTGATTGGAAACAGAAATATGCCACAGCAGGGATTCGGTTGCTTTGTGAAGTGGTTCTATCTGGTGCTGATTGTGCAGACCTTATTATGTCTTGGCCAACTCGAGTGTCGACAGCATCACAATCGCAACAACAACAATAATAATAACAATAACAATAGACGAGGCGATTCAATTAGCTCGGAGGAGAATCACAGCAATGCCGATGATGGCATCGATAATTTTGCCGATAATGACAGCAGCTTTGCCGCTGGCTATGGTGGTGGTGGCGGTGGCCACGGTGGTGGACATCGACGTGGTGGACGCAGGAAACAGCACGGCAACAACAACAATCACAATCGACACAACCGCAACGAGGACAGCATCTCGCTGTGGATCAACGAACAACAACTTAAGACGCTGAGCGGTTAGTGGGTTCCAAAAACTAAATCAAATATTTCATAAACGTATATATCAATCGGTTTGGAAATTAATATTCTAAAAATTTTATTATTATCGAAATTTTTCAACAATTGTTTTTATGTTTTTAAATCATTTTATATAAATCACTTCGTTTTAATCGGTTTTGAACAAAAAACAAAATAATACTCCATATTCTTTGTTTTGGAAAAATTCTTCTTATTCTCGTCATGTGAATCCCCTGTTACAACCAGTTATGATATGAAAACCCCATAGAATTCAATATATTCTCTCTTTTTTAAGAATTTTTCTTTTTTAACAACTATCTTTTTTAAGTATTTTTTAAATCAATTCCCATGAATCTCGTGGTTCAAATTGACATTAAAAAGAAAACCCGATAGCACTGTATATATTTAAACTTTAAATCCGTTTCCAGCAAAGTCTACAGTTCTTTATAGGCTTTCCTTTATTTCGAGTCCGTTTTAAAATAGTATTTTTTCAAATATTGATTCCGATTCAAATCTCTCGATTAAATGCGACACAAATCTGCAAATTGGTTCAACTTTGAACTAGTTGTATAGCCTATAATCTCTCTGATTAACTAATCAAGAGTCAATCTCGCAGCGCTCTATTTTCCACAGGGCTACTCGGATCGTATCTACGCCATACACAACGGTCGTGTGACGAACGAAATGCGAGATACGACCTTTTATAATTATTTGGTAATCCCGTCGGAGGTGAACTATGTGAATTTCACATGGAAATCGGGTAAACGCAAGTACTTCTATGATTTCGATCGACTGCAGACGATGGACGAGAGCATTTTGAAGGCGCCAACGCTGTCGATCAGTAAACGGGGTCGGATACCGCAGGAACAGAAAAGTAAGTGCACAGTGAAGATTCGGTAGAGTGATGGCAGCTGGGCGCCTCTTTTTATTATTTATTGTATCAATCCAAGCTAGATTTTAGCATATTCCTGCCCTGCACCGGAAACAGCTCGGGCACCGCCTCATTCAATGTCGGCCTCAAGATCGAGAACAAAAAGAACAAATCATTATCTGGGACGCCCATACGTCTCAACTTCAAAAAGGAATGCGCACATAGAGGTGTGTATGATATAGACGCTTCCAACCCTACTTCACTAACAACTTTGCAAGGTAGTGTATATCAAAAGTCAATAAAAATGCTTTATATCAAATTTAATATTTTGAACTGGCAGAAAACGCTTCAGAACATTGCTCAAAAATCGTGTTTATAAAATTACCATATTTGACCTTATTTGATTTGAATAATATGTTGAAATTGTTCTTAGGCGTGTTCCACTGTAATTACACTTTATCATTCACATTATCACTGTCGCTAAATGCCCACATGTGCAATTAGTTCGCTTTTACTCGTATATACCCTTAGATCACAAGTTTCCACTCTTTTTTCTGCTCTCTCTCTACATCTCTTTACACTTCTCTTGTTTTTGCTCTCTTTCAATGTTGACACAGCAATGTCCATACGTCTATGGTCATATAAATAGCTGAAAAACTAAATGCATTTATTTGTATTAAACTATGATAATAAGTAAAAGTGGTGTTAAAAAATTAGTTAATTAGGTAAATAAACTTCAATTCGCTACAATTTTCAGAAAGGAGCATTAAAAATGTTCAATAACGAAAATTTAAAAATAAAATTTTTGAACAGACTAAAATTGGCCAACCCAAACTTAGAAAAAAAAGCACTTATTTTAAATACATTTTTTTAGTCCATTGCGCTATTTTTATGACCAGAGCTGTATCTATATATGGATATAAGTAATTCCCATTTATCGCTATTACCATATATCAATTCATTGGATGTGCTTACACACACATCTACACACACACACACACACACTCAGCTTTCACATTCTCTTCTTGAAAACAACGACAAAATAAATAAATAAAAAAAAATGAAACAAAATGATCGAACTAAACTAAAAAAACTTAAGCTCCCGATCCAGAATGCACATTGAAGTGCGGCAAGAATGGTTATTGCAACGAGCATCACATCTGCAAGTGCAACGTCGGCTACACCGGACAGTACTGCGAGACGGCCTTCTGTTTTCCGCAGTGTCTCAACGGTGGCAACTGCACGGAGCCGTCGAAATGCACCTGTCCCGATGGCTACCAAGGCACACAGTGCGAGGGTGGTAAGTAAAATTAATGCAGATATCTCGCTTCTTATCTTGAATGCCTAGCAAATACCAAAAAGTGATTCACTTAGATATTTTCTTAAATATTTTAAATTCGTTACGACCTGGACCCCAAGCTGGAACCTTTTTTAAAATATATAAAAAAGAACAAAAACGGTTTATTTATTGACTAATCCATAGAGACTGAAATTATCTTTCAAAATTAAATGTCAAAAATTGTTCTTTCGCTTCATATTAAAGATTTCGACATTCAATTAAATTTAAAGTGTTTTATTTAAAACTAATAAAAAAAACAGGTCTAAATAAAACACCTACATATACATATTATAATTATTATTAGTATTACCACATATAGTACACACGGCTTAATAACGCTATTATTGTCGTCGCATATACGAGTTTAAGCTTGCAGTTCTAGATCTTTTTGGATATAGCAATTGCCGTCTTGCAGCCAAATTTAATGACCTCGGTCATGGCCTTATAGAAGGGCGCCTGCTCTGCACCGCAATCAATGCCGGTGTCGTGATGTTCCTGCTCCTCATCACGAAACTTTGTGATTGTCTCAAGCAGCTCCTGTTCAAATATTAATGATTATGAGATTGCATTTATCAGGATTTCATATATTAACAAACCTTATCCGGATTGGGCGAGTCCATAATTTGACGCAATTGATCGTTGTAGTGCTCCACAATGACTGTCTCCACGGCCACGGTGCATGCCATAGCGGCTTTCTCGCCCATCAGTGCAGTTCCCGCGCCCAGCGCAAAGGCAGCTACATTCCAAATGGGCGCCATGACTGTCGGTCGCACACGATGCTGTTGTATCAAGTGCTCAAACTGCTTGCGATGCGCCTTCTCCTGCTCCCACATATGCTCAATGGTCTTGCCCATGGGACCCTTGCCCAAAATGGCCATTTGCCCGGCATAAATTCGATCGGCGCCCAATTCACCAGCATGATCCACGCGTATTATTTCATCCGTCAAGGGCGTGGCACGTGCACGTAGTGGTGGCGCCTTCTGCTGCTGCTGATCTTTGCTGTCGTTTTTGGTGGTGGTTGTAGTGGTGGTGGTGGTGGTGTTGTCGGAGCATGTTGTGGTGTTGGAGGCCATGCAACGCTTGGAGGACTTGGAGATGCGAATTAGCTGCAAGCCTTTTGTATTCACGTTTCTAAGCATTGCTTATTCTCTTTTTGTGGTAAAAGCTGCAAAAAAGATTCTATATACGAATGTCGAAAAATATTACTCAGAATTAGAAAATTCTGAAAAATGAGGATAATTAGGAATCCAAAATTACGAATCCGAAATTAGGAATACAGTTATTAGGAATCCAAAATAATGAAGGTAAATTTTGGGACAGCAAAAATTGGGAAGACACAAATGGGGAAAACAAAAATTAGGAAAACAAATATTAGAAAAAGCCGAAACCGAAAATATTTAATTAAAAATCATCTTTGTGTTGGTCGAATGTATTGAGTAGCGGTTTAAGACGGTCTACCCTTTCATATTTTAATTGTTTTTTTTTCGGGCCTATCTCCAATAACAGGAAAACCAAAGATGTTTTTCCCAATTTTTTTTTCATAATTTTTTTTCTTTGAATATTTTTCTTAGTTAAAATTCCTAATTTTTTCCTTCCAATTTTGGATTCCTAAAATTTTATTCTTATATATTTTTAATTTAGTATAAATTCATACATATTTTTTTATTAATTTTAATAATATTATTTAATATAATAATTATTATTATTTAATAATAATATTTTCGCTTATCACTATATTTTTTTTGCTGTATGCACCACAGGTATTTGCAAGGAGAAATGCTTGAATGGCGGCAAATGCATACAAAAGGACAAATGCCAATGCTCAAAGGGATATTATGGCCTGCACTGTGAATACTGTGAGTATCCCTCAACCATCTCTCAGTTACTCAGTTACAATGTGTAATGCTTGCGAATGATTTTAGCCAAGTGCGTGATACCCTGTAAGAATGGTGGACGCTGCATTGGCAACAACAAATGCCGCTGCCCGAACGGACTGCGCGGCGATCATTGCGAAATTGGACGCAAGCAGCGTTCCACCTGCAAGTGCAGCCATGGCAGCTGCATGGGCAACAAGGAGTGCAAGTGCCATGATGGCTACCAAGGTCGTCACTGTCGACGTCGTAAGTTCGCCTCGAATTACTTTACTAGCTAATCCCTTTTTTCTCATGTCTCTTGATTCTTTTTTGCTTTACAGGCATTCCAAATCGTGCGCATTGAGCGCTATTTTGGCCCCCAACGGACACGCAACGAAATGTCGCATGTAAAATACAAAACAACAATCTAAGCAAAACAAAACAAAACAAATAAAAAGTAAACGTAATCACACGTTCTTTTTGTTCATCGCGTCCGTTTTGGGCTAATTCCAACAACAATTATACTATTTAAAAAATGAAATGGACAAAACAAAATAATACTAATTGTGATACAAATTTTTTTGTAATTTAAAATTCTTAAATAAAACTAAAACAAAAAGAAAATTTAACAATTAAGTCACCAAAGACTAAACTTATTTGGTGGAGAACACAAGAAAATCATTTTGACGCACGCACACACAAAAAAAACACTACACGTTTTTCAGCTATCCATCGCCTAGTGCAAATTGGAGCGTTCTACCTTTTCTGCAACAACTTACCTATAGCAGGTAACAATTTTCAATACGAATTTTATGCAACAATCACCGAAAGTACACACAATGTTTTTATTATTGTCGTCGAACCGGCTGACTTCTGCTGTTGTGTGACCGCATTGAAAAATCCAGAATATACGGCTTATTATAGAAATATACCAAAAATGTTAAGTGCACGTTAACATGATCTATGTAACTGCTTGTTTTCGACACACCTGGTCACTCTAATTATCAATACTAGAATCAACTTAAAATAACGAATCAATTCAAAGGCACATCGAAAGCTTGCCACCCATTTTGAATTTTTAAAGGCAATTTACCTTCTTAAAGGTATATAATTAATATTTAAGTCAATTACTTGGTAGTGTGCGCATGTATTTTACGTATTTATATGCAGATTTAGTTCCTAAGCTATTTTAAATTTTAATACAAAAATATTCCTACAAGTCAAGCCAGTGCTGTAAAATGCGAACAGAAGGGTTGCTTCTGAAAATGGTCGCTAGCTCAAGCTAACAAATACATATGTCGATAATCTTATCGATTATAAGCACTGCCCCGACATGAGCGTAGTCAATAAACAAAGGTATGCATAATATAAATATGTCAAACAACTTGTATCAGAATCAAGTCAATCACTGAAATACATTTAATGTTTATTCAAACCATGTGTCAATCTAATTTTTGTACAACTGTTGTGAACACCAAATTTGAAAGGCACAAAATCGGCCCTTTCCCGTTGGCAAAGTGATGACTACGTCTATGGCACAGCGTCAAATTAAATAGAAGTCAGCTGACGCCTTGTGTATTTTTTTTATTATTTTTTAGCAGCAGCGAGAACGAGATGTCGCCAAGGAATAACCACGATCCGACGTCCTCCGGCGAGTCGGGCAGCACAAATGTGCAGGAGGCCGATCTGCAAGGTAGAAATCCAGTTTCCAAGTGAACCAAATTGTTGTCATCCTGCTGATATCGTCTTATCAATTGTCAACTGATTATTGCAGAGATGGAAGATGTTAACCAGAGCCTCGACGCACTCAGCTGTGCCCTGGACGCCGTGGAGCAACGCACCGACGATATATTGTCGCAGTTGCGGTTGCTCTTGGACTCCAATCGGGAGATTCGACGCCAGCTAGCGGAGGAAAATGAGCATAATGACGATGACAGCAATGATCATGATGATGAGATGGAGGGCATTGATAATATGCCCAAGTCAGGCGTCAACTAAATCACATTACAGTTTTGTGCTTTTTTGTTTTATTATGTATAGCAAATTTGTTTCTATACACATTTTTATTATAATTGTTAATCCAAGATTCATCCTAAAGTCTATTTCTTCCAAGCCTTTTTGTTTTTTGTCCTTGAAGATTTGTTGCTCTGCGGATTCGTCATAATCTTATCTACTTTTGCAGCCAACAGACGTTTCGCCTCCAGTTTAAGACGAGCGTTTTCAGCACGCAAGTTTTCCAGCTCAGCGATGAGAGCGGCGTTGGAATCATCATCATCCTCATCTGCATCAGGCATTTCCTCATCCTCGTCTGTCTCTGCCTCCCCCTCCTCCTCCTCGTCATCATCATTAGCTGGAGCTTCGTCATCCATCTCCTCCGCCTCAGCTGAGCCTTGGATGTTGTCCATGCCATCGTAGCTATAGTCAAAGTTTGGTTTTCCCAGCTGTCGTCGCTTTGAATATTTCTCCGTGATTAGCAACTCGATGCAGTCATCATCGTCCGGTGGACTAATCATGCGCTTCAGATTGTCGGCAAAGAACTTGGACTCTTTGGGTCCCGGATGGAACTTGGACGAGCTGATCAAACGCAAGTGCAGATTGGTAATGGCACCCAGTTGGGAGATGGTCTTGATCAACTGGCGACTGCCAATGTCCCAGACGCAAACTTGCTTGTCGTCACCACCCGAGATCAGTTGGTCAGCGTTGACGGACAGTGCCAGGGATGTGATGGCTACGCCAGCTGTGTGTCCAATAAACGCCTGACTTTCCTCCTCCTCAAGATGGTATTCCTGCAGACAGACTGACATAATATTAGTTGCTTCGAATGATATCAAGATTGTACCTTCATGCGTGGCAGTTTCTCCATGTGAAAGATGAGCACCTGCCCCTCAGTGGTGCCCACATAGACGCTCGTCTCCAGCTTGTTGACCACTACACTGTGCAGGGCGACGGGAAAGACGACGCTGAGCAGCATTGAGCCATCGCTTAGATCGTACACCTTGCAGCAGCGATCCAGGGAGACGGTGTACATGAAGGCGCGTATGCCGCCAAGGCCAATGTGCACATCCGTGACGGCGAGTCCATGATCATTGAAACTGTAGAACGGAGCATTCTCCTCGCTGTCCCCCGAGCCCAAGGGAGCCACAGCGCGTGTTAGATTCCACACGAGCACGGCACCATCTTTGCCAGCGGTGGCAAAGTGCTCGCCATTGTCGGTGAAGCGGATGCAGGTGATGGGCTGGAAATGTCTGGACATCGTGTTGAGCAGGCGACCAGAATTGAGATGCCACAAATAGATGGTCTCCTGTATGCCAGCCACCAGATAGGCATTGTCCGGACTCACGGCCAGGGCATTCACCTTGCCCGGCACCACATATCGTATGGTGGACATCTGCTCCTGTCCGTTTAGGGGCCACACATGCAGCAACGGTTTTGTGCTGTTCGCTGCAATCACGAAATTCGCGCCAAGCATTTGCAGACTGTGTGCCTGCATTTGGCCGCCGCCTTTGTATTTCATCAGATCGGTGCCAGTGCGCAGATCCTGAACGCTGCAGGATGCGCGCTCATTATTCAATGAGCTTATAAATAGAGCCTCGACAACGTCTCCCATTTTTTGAATGCACGTGTGTGAGGCACAAGATATAAACAAAACGTTATAAAAGGCCTTAAATTTGGCACTAAAACATACTAGACGCCTGGTCACACTGACCAATAGTCTATCGCCTGACCGCCACAATCGGCCGATAGTGGCCTACCATTGTCAAGGCTGCCACCTAGTTTTTTGCTTCACATGATGTGCTCCCACCTCTATTGGAAAACATAAATAAATATCGGACCAAATGCGTGGCCAACTGATAAAGCCGGTAGAGAAACGTTATTATGAGTGGTTACTTTTGGCAATTGGTTGGCATAAGTTCAGCACTTAAAGTGCTTCTACTGCCAGCATAGTAAGTGACGCTCCAGCGGTCGAACGACCGGCAAATCAATCAACGCTCAAATCTAATTGTCAACCTTGTTGTTGCAGTTACTCGACAGACTTTGAGGTGCACCGCAATTGGTTGGCGATCACACACAGCTTGCCACTGAATCGCTGGTACTTGGACGTGACCAGCGAATGGACGCTCGACTACCCGCCCTTCTTCGCCTACTTCGAGTGGCTGCTCTCGCAGGCGGCTAAATATGTGGATCCCCGAATGTTGATCGTACACAATCTGAATTATGCCTCAGTCGAAACGGTTTATTTCCAGAAGATCTCTGTTATTGTCATGGATCTGATATATGTGCTCGGCGTGCGCTCGTGTCTGTCCGCCTTGGGTGTCGTCAAGTCAACGCAACAACACATTGCCGGCTCCATGCTGCTGCTACTGAATGTGGGCCTCATCTTTGTGGATCACATCCATTTCCAGTACAATGGCTTTCTTTTCGGCATCCTCCTGCTCAGCATAAGTGCCTTGCTCCGACAACGCTATCTATGGAGCGCCTTTGCATTTGCTGTGCTGCTGAACTTTAAGCATATCTTCCTTTATATGGCGCCTGCCTTTGCCGTCTATCTCCTGAAGTTTTACTGTCTGGACAAGGGCCAATTTGTACAGTCCATGCTGAAGCTGTTGTCTGTGGGCCTCTCGCCATTCCTGCTCTCCTTCGGCCCCTTTTGGCGCCAACTGCCGCAGCTGATGTCGCGCTTGTTCCCCTTCAAGCGAGGTCTCACCCACGCCTACTGGGCACCCAATATCTGGGCACTGTATAATACTGCCGACAAGTTGGCTGCCAGCGCCTTGAGGCGCACACTTCCCAATGCTGCACCGTCGACCAGCTCGGGATTGGTCCAGGAGGTGAAACATGTGGTGCTGCCCAACATAACGCCGTCTACAACCTTTGCACTGACCTTCCTTTTTATGCTGCCCATTCTGCTGAAGCTCTTCCTCACAAAGACCAGAGAGTAAGCACTAATCTATTTGTATTCATTATTTATTTGTTGCACATTTGTACCAGAAGTGGTACGTTTTCTCTTCGTTGGTCATGTTTATTCAAAACTTAATATTTTTGAAGATTCTACTCATATACGAATGTCGAAAAATATTACTCGAAATATTGGTAACAAAAATAAGGAATCAAATAATTAGGAATTAAAAACTACGAAACCGAATTTAAGAATATAGTTATTAGGAATACAAAATTAGGAAGACAAAAATTGGGATACAAAAATTGAAACGACAAAAATTGGGAAAACCAAAGTTAGGAAAAGCCAAAATCAAAAATATTTTATTAAACGATACTTTTCCCAATTTTTTTTTCCTAATTTTGTACTCTAAATATTTTTCTTAGTTGAAACTCCAAAATATATGGTTCCTAATTTTTTCTTCCCAATTTTGGATTCCTAAAATTTTATTCTTGGTTTTTTTCGTCTTTTTTAAAATTCATTAAAGAAGTTTCGGAATTTGTATGAGGTAAAATTTTTGGATTAACAAATTTTAATTTTATTTCAATTTTTAGTTATCATAAAAATTTAAAAGAATTTAAGCGATTTGCAAAAGGGACGATTAATAAATAAATAACCGAGCGTATTATTTTTAAACCGGTGTCCTACTATTATCCATTTCATAAATTCTGAAGGAACAAAATAAATTTACCCATAATATTGTTTTCTTTAGGTTTAATACTAAGTGTAATTTTTTATTGAACTGTATTGATGATTCCACATTTTATAATTTTTCTACCCCTTAAAATAAGATATATATTGTATATCAATATTGACATGATCTATTAATTTCCTTTTTAGGCAAGCCAAGTTGGTGTTTCTGCGTGCTGTGGTGCTCTGTGCCTGCTCCTCGTTCATGTTTGGCTGGCATGTGCATGAAAAAGCGATTCTTATGTGCCTTATACCACTGTGGTGAGTTGTCCGAGAGATTCACTTGATTCATTTGATTCAGCGATGCATATCCTTCTTCCTTCTAGCCTTCTTACTGTGGTGGATCGTCGGGATGCCAGATATGCGTATATCTTGGCAGTCGCTGGATACTTCTCGCTGTTTCCCCTGCTCTTCGAAGTGGATCTGCTTGTGCCACGTTATTCACTGTACCTCGCCTACATGGCCATGATGTACGGCCAGCTGGAGAGAATGTATAAACCGAAACCAAAGTTCCACATACTCGAGTGGATATACTTTCTAGGATTCCTAGCAATTCCCATCTACGAGCATTTCATCAGTCGGGTATTGGGATTGCATACACGTTTGCCTTTCATGCCGCTGCTGCTCACCTCGTTGTATTCAGCGCTGGGCGTGCTCTACTTCTTTGTGCGATACTATATCTACGCCTTGGACATCACGTGGGAGAGCATTGGCAAGCGGCGCGTTACTCAAATTAAATTCTCGGCTGCGAAAAGAAAACGTAAAACCAAATAAATGTATTTATGTTGTACCAAGAGCATTTGTCGATGTCCGGTGTTTTTACCTTTTGTTGTTGTTGTTCTATCTCAAGGCGCCTGGCGCAACAGCCAAAACGGCGCCGGCTGCGAGCGCAAGACAATGGTTGTTAAGCGGAAACCTAGGTAGTATCCTGGGGCGTTAAAACTGTGAAGGATGCTGTCGCATACCTGTTGCTTTGAGCAGATTATAGACTGAGGAGTGGGTCATAAAACAGGTAACAACAAGAGCACGGGCAACGGACAACGAACAACGATCGGTGTTATGAGTGGGCGACGTTCCTGGAAAGCCCATGGAAAGCACCACGCTCAATTGAATGAATTCCTTGGCTTGCATAAGCCGATGAGCAAAGTGATATAGCCATGAATCTTGGCAGTACTAAATTGCAACTCAACGGAACAAGTCGTCGTCCGAGTCATCGCTGAATCAACATGCAACATCAGAATCAACCGGCAGCAACCGTTCATCCATTCAAAACGCGACCCAAGTGAAGCTGTTAAATATATTTGAAATGTTTGTTAAATTAACGAATCCTTAATTCGTTGCAGTTATCAATCAATGGATTCAAACGCTTGCTTCCGAAAGGGCACCTACATCGAGCTGTCAACAGGTGTGATGCGTCGTGTGGAGGACATTCGCACGGAGGACTTCATCCAGTCGGCGATGCGTAGTCAGCTCTTCGACCTGAGGGAGGCGACGGTGGTGAAAATCGACAGATCATCGCCACATATCATCAACATCACCTTCAGCTATGATACGCAGCATTTAAAGGTGAGTGACATTATATTGTGTATATCGAAAGGTATTGATTTGGTATTATATCAATCATTCACCAGAATTAACGAATACCCGCTTCAGTTACGGTTTCGGTTATGCTCGCGTTATGATTTTCGGTTATCGCTTGCTCAAAATCTTTGAATAAAGGTTTCGTAACGGTGAACCGGTTTTTGTATGTTTCGGTTCAGAAAAAAAATTTGTTTGCAAAAATATAATTATATTAACATTTATTTCACATATTCTTTAGTTTGATGTAGTTTAGTGACATTTTAACAATTTTAATATTTCATTTAATAAATTTATTTTATTTGTGCTGATTCAGTGCTATGAAAATTCGATTATGAATATCACAAATTAAAATTCAAAATTAAACATAAGAAAGTTAAAATCAAAATTCAAAGTGAAAAATATTTTCATTTTTTTTTGTGCTTGAAAAAACGAAATTAACCCTTATAAATGAAACGGTTACTAAATGGCTATTTCGGTTTACAGAGTTTCGGTTTAAAGATTTCGGTCAAATGAAATTTTAATTTTCGGTCACGGTCTCAGTTACGGTTTAAAATTTCAATCGGTTTTTACCGGTTAAAGGTTACGGTTTCGGTTAGGGTTTTAATCCCTGGTTTTCGGTTATCGCTTACGCAAAATTTTTATTTATCGGTTACGTAACGGCTAACGGCTTTTTTTTTGTTACCTGTAGGATTTTGGCTTACAAAATAATATTAAAAATGTTACCGATATGTTAATTTAAATACAAGTATTTAAAAATGTAGATCTTTTTATTGAGATAAATATACAAATAAAAATCAAGTTTAGTTTCATAAAACGACAGCGTAATTAAATTTTATGCTTGACAGAACTGAAATTAGCCGTTATGCGGTTATTTCGGTTGGGAAAAATTCGCTTTTTATAGAATATAATATAGTATATTAAAAAAGTTGATAACAAATTTCAACCGATTAAAACTGGTTAGCATTTACGGTTAAAGTTTCGGTTTTAAGCCCCGACATTTATACTCATGTGATGAACTCATCTTGACTTTGATCTGCAGGTTAATATGGAAGTGCTGCCGTCCCACCCGCTGTTCGTCTATGGCCAAGGCTGGGCATCCTGTAGCCCGCAGTTGTCGTTTGAGCTTTACGAGCTAAAGTGCCAGAAACTGCAGGTCGGGGACATTTGTTTGTCGCTGGTGCCGCACGAGCAGCCGCCTTCTGGCCCGGAACTCCACACGGCGCCGCTGGGCAGAAACTATGCATTTGAGGCCAGTTGCCAAGCGGCCGCTGCGCTGCAGTCGCGGCATCCGTATCAAGTGTACGCCGAAATGGCAAACATTGTGGCCGCTTACACTCAGCACTTGATTGGCAAAATGAGAAACTGACAAACTGACAATTTGATATGTATTGAAAATATAAATAAAAGCAACGAAAACCAAAACTGTGTTCGCATTCTATGTTTACAAATCTATAGTAGCAGTTATTGGTATTACAACGCACCCTTCGGAAATAGTGTAACTGTGTGAAATAAATTTTTGTATTTATATTTTTATAAATAAATAACTGTGATCTTTGGCTGTTTAGTGCTGTAAAACGCTACTTATCGTTTATCGATAGTTAGTTGGAACCATCGATATACGAGACTAATATATCGGCATTTTGAATGTGTGGACACACTGCATGTAAATAATTGACATTAGTGTTGGGTAAACATTGCTCATTTAGGTGAACATGTTCACTTGCTCTTTTTTTTTAGATCGCTCACTTGTTCAGTTGCTTGTTGTAATAAAATTAATTAATTTTAAAAAAATTATTAAAAAATTTGTAAGTACAAATTGAAAAAAGCAAGAACGTAATAAGTTTTGTAAATTTATAAAGTTAATTTTAAAATTGGTTTGGGGAACGTCAGCCTTTGCGTTGTGAAGCAATTAACAAATTAGTAAAATATTCTAAAAAATAAATTAAAAAACTTTACAAAAATATTAGAAATCCTCCTGTGAAAGTTTCAAAGCTCTAGCTTCAATATTTATTAAGAAAAAAATAAAATGTTCCTGAAAAGCGTTAAATTTGGTCAATTTTAAACCGTTGCCAAGGCTGCCACCTTTTTTTTTTTGGCTGCCAAGCGATTTGGAAGGAACATGTTCAGCTCACTCATGAGCAACCCAACACTAATTGACACTCTATGGCAGCACTGTCTGACTGAACGTGAAAGCAAAACAACAAAAACAATTTGGTGGCGCAAACTTAATAAAATATATATGATCAGTAATCGTGGTGTACTGTACTGTACACTCAATGAAAAGCGCCGCCATAACACTGGACAACTATAATAATGATGCCAATGAGGATGCATTGCTGAACGACGTATCCGCTGTCCACAGTGGCAACGGCAACAACAGCAACGGCAACAACAGCAACAACGGCAACTATGGAATCCCAAATAATATTAACAATCATCATAGCGAAACAACGTTGTTGTGGTCACAAAAACAAGCACACGACATGCAGGCGTCGTCGTCAATTAATGCCAATGCAAATCCCGTGCTGCGTAATATAAACAATGATATGACAAAGGGGATTTCACGCAAAACGATGCATCAATGCAAGAGTAAGTGCACATGTTAATTTCAACATACATATGTATGTATATATATATGTGTGTATATGTATTTGTTTTTAGTGCAATTCACGGCTAGTGATCGTGATCGTGATCGTGATGCCAAGCTGGCGATGACCGATGACCTGCGCATGTCCAAAATCATGCGACGTCTGCACAACGAAACAAGTCCAACGGCAGCCCTCGAATTGTGCGCCAAACTGGAAATGGCGGTGAGAACGCCGATCAATATGGGCTACTTGACGCGATCGTTTGACGTTATACTGGACAGCATGTTGTCGGTGCTGAAGCAGTGCCCCTCGTCGGTGGTGCTCGAGGAGTGCAGCAGGACACTGGGACTGATTGCCTACATCAATCGCATGTCGTATCCCATCTACGAGGAGTTCATTCTCAAGAACTATCGGCTGAATAAACGTCTGCAGAAGTATTTGATTATTGCCTTGCGATCGACATTGAGGTGAGTTCAACTTGGATATATACTGCAATTAATTTAAATCAGGCTATAAATCGAATATCGGTAACGGTTTCAGCTTCGCTTAAGCTCAAATTTTGGTTATCGGCTTACGCTAAATCCTACAATTTTGTAACGGTTACCGGTTATTTGTTTGTTTCCAAATACCGGTATAAAAAAAATAAAGAATATGTTTATATATACATAAACAAAAATTCTTTGATTTCAAGATTTTTCTATTCAACGTGATTTATATTTTATTTCTTTATATTTATTATTACATATATTGGAATATAAAAGTCCAATAAAATGAATTTAAATCAGCGGTGCGCACGAAATCTGAATTCGGGAGCAGTCGCTGGCTCCCGGAGCCCATGCATGCCCACCGCTGACTTAAAGGATTGATTTATCGCTAAATAGTAATATCGGTTTGAATAATTTCGGTTTTTCTATTTTGGTTTGGTTTCGGTTACGGTTTCTGTTACGTTTATAAATTTCAATCGGTTAATAGCGATTAACGATTTCGGTTACGCTTGAAATGCCTGCTTAAAACTTTTAATCTTTCACAGCTGCGACACCAAATGCGATCTGCATATGTATGCCGAGAAGATCATGCTCATGCTGAAGGATTTCCTGGAGGGAGCCGAAAGCGCGGACAGTTTCATGGCCATCAGCACGTGCATTGTCCAATTCTCGCTGAATTATCGCGATGCCTTCGAGCGACATTTCACGGATGTGGTGGACATCATCATTGGCTGGCAGCTGGAGATTGGACAGCCGAAGCATTTGAAGTCCCACTGTGCCTCCGTGCTGGAGCAACTGACGCCATATTTTAGCAAACAGTTGGACTTTAGCTACGGCCTCCTGACCCAGTTCATTGAGGACATCACATCGCTGGACGGCATGGAGCGCACTGGGGAACGGATCGGCGCCTTTGTTGGCGCCTTCAACTCGCTGCTCAAGTGCATGACGCGCATGCACATCACATGCGAGTCCATTGTCTTCCTGGCCCTCTCGCATCTCATCCAAATGCTGCCCGAGGTTCTAGGCCACGATGACGACTCCAATGCCGATGCCCTGATCAACATCAACGAGCTCTTTTGCATTTGCCTGCTCAACGGCTACAGTTCGCCCGATGCCACGGCTGTCGCCCAAGTGCTGCTCCTGGAGTTCGAGCATGTGCAGCAACTGGGAGAGCCACAACAACTCAGCTGCTTGTATCTATTGCTGTGTGCCGTGCGAAAGCTGCGTGCACGCCTGCCCGGCGACCTTGTCCAGCTGATCTTCCAAGCGGACAACCAGCAGCAGGCATTTCTGGCCAGGATCAGGCTGCAGGGCAAGGGAACGGCGCACAAGCTGCTGATGCGCACCTGCCAGGAGACGTTGCTGATTAAGAATGTGCCGCTGCTGCAGCAAGCGTACAAACAACTCGTCCAGGACATGGACGACTGTGTGCAGCGTCTGGCAGTGGAACAGCCAGGAGCCGAGGAGGCCAGTCTGTTGCTCATCTTTCATTTATCCGCCCTGGCCGCGCTGGCCAAGCAAACGTCCTCCATCATTGGCATGTACGCGTGCAAGCCATCGATTCTGGAGCTGCTCATCAGCAATTGTCGCGCCCAGGAGCTGGGCATGTGGTCCAAGCATGCGGCCACGCATCACGCAATCCTCAGCCTGCTTGTGGTCCACTGCCAGGCCAATCACAACTTCCGCAACAACTCGAGTCTGCTGCGGGAGGCGGACAACGGGGAGGGACACGCCCAGAGCAGCAGCACATCCCCGACAGCGCACAGTTTTGGCCACATACTCAAGTTCCTGGCCCATTGTTTGGGCCAGGCCGCACTGCTGGCGCCGTTGAATCTGAAGCTGCTGCTCCACTGGACCAAGTCTGTGCTCGGCGAATGCGGCGCACGTTGCACTTTGTTGCTGCAGCACGAGGATTTCCAGCTGATCTGCGAGAGCGTGGCGGGCATGGCAGCCAAGTGTGCTCCGCTGGAGAGTGCCCACTGCATGCAGACGGTGCTGGGCTATGGCACGTCTGTGCTCGGCCAGAAACTGCTGCAGCTGTACCGGGAGACGGCGCTGCAGCAGCTGCAATCGCTGAGCAGCTGCGCCCACTCCGCCTACGCCCAGATCTTTGCCCAGCTGCCGCTAAGTCTGAGCATCGTCCGGCGTGCCCAGGGCATCGCCAACGTCTGCGTCTGGCAGCAGCGATTGAGTCAGTGCAGCGCCGTGCGCGACAATGTCTTCCGGGATTTCGTCGAGCAACTGCAGGCGCCGGAGCAGCAACAGTTTGCGGACTGCCTGCGTGCGCTGTTCATGCGCAGCTGCCAGGTGACCGCGCTGGATGAGCGCCAGGAGAAGCTGTCGCATTGCACGCGACGCTGCCAACGCCTGACCGCCGCCTGGCTGCAGTACGAGGCGGCCCGCTACTGTGTGGACCAGAAGCTGCGCACGACCCTCGGCAAGCCGCAGGACACGTTCCTCGCCTTCGAGGCCATTGTGATGCGCTATGCGCGCCTCCTGACCGGCTGTGCCAAGGAGTCGGAGCGTCAGGCCCAGCATGAATTGTCGCTACAACAGCTGTCCAACACGCGTGCCAATCTGAACATGCTGCTCGGCTTCTTGGATGCCCTCGAGAAGCTCATCTACAACGCCGCCGAGGGCAGCGCGTTCGCCCTGCGCGCGCCGGAGAAGCCGGTGAGCGCCTTCTTCCGCCTCAACAATCCCACGTGCCAGTCGTGGTTCAATCGCATCCGCATCGGCGTCGTCATCATCGCCATGCACAGCCAGCAGCCGGAGCTGGTCATACGCTATGCCCAGGTGAGTTGCTCTAGAAGATTGAGGGTTGCTATATCCTGTGGGGTATATTAAGTTTGTGCAAAAGGCAAAAGGTAACAGGGAGAAGGAAGCATCTCCGACCCCATTAAGTATATATATTCTTGATCAGCCTCAACAGCCGAGTCGATAAACTCTTGTCTGTCTGTCCTGTCCATCCGTCTGTCCATATAAGCGAAAGGTTCTCAGAGGTGGTAAGAGCTGGGACCACCAAATTCGGAATGAAGAGTCCTTATTATGTCGGGCAATATAGTAAAATTTTAACACGCCCACTGTGGGGCGCGTCGTTCATCAAAAACTTACATCACCTTTAATTTAGGGTTTTAAGATAAATATTAAATTATTTTTATTCTAACGGGTGTAGGAAAAAACTAATCACCAACTTTCAACACGATTGAGCCATAAATAGTGAAGATATTAATAATTTTGTCAATGGCAATGGCAATTCTATAAATAGAATTAATGATCAATTAATTCATTTTACATTGACTCCGCCAGAATGTACATCGATAATGCATATCGAATTTGCCAGCATCAATCCAAGTGGCGGAGTGGTGGAAGTGATAGGTGCTCGGCAAGCGAAGCGGGAGATCACGTTTCGAATCTCGGTCCGCTCGATGCAGCTGAATTTTAATTATTTAATATTTTTCGTTTATTTGAATTGTCAGTCTACTGCTAGAGATACGCGCCCGTGCGCGAGGGTCGTGGGTTCGATTCCTGGATTGGTTAATCGATTTTTTTTTGTTTTTTAATTTTTTTTTACTTTTACAGTCGAGTGCACTCGACTGTTTCGCTTGTAAGAGCACACTTGTTGAGGACTTGGATGGGTTGTAGTCATCGGAATGTACTCGTATGTTTAGGCAGCCAATCCCTCAATTTCCCCACAATGTAGCGGGTATCTTATAGTCGTGCTAACTTATTAATTTTCACTCTCTTTCTCTCTCTCTCTGTTTCTTTAGCAAATCCTGTTGACCCAGAAGACCCAAGACTGCACATATAGCCAGGCGATTGTCTACTTGGCCTGGGCCTTCATCAGCTGTGGCGAATCGGACTCCCTGCGCGGTCTCTACATCTGGGCGCGCTCGAAGAGCGACAAGTCCTACCAGTGGCTGCAACATGCCGCCGAGCAGGCCGCCGGACACAAGGAGCAGGCATTGGCCGGCTACAGAGGCGTGCTGGCTGGCGAGGAGCAGGAGCAAAAGACGGAGCTGGAGCCGCACACGCGTCAATTTGTGCTGGCCCAGCTGCACGAGTGTCTGCAGAGCACAGGACAGTGGACACAGCTGTTGGAGCTGAAGCGGATGGAGGAAACACAGCTGACCACGCTGAATCCCTTTCTGCAGCGGAGCAATGGACAGCTGAGCGGCTTGGAGCAGTTGCTGGCCAAGAGCACAGCGACAGCTGGAGCTGGAACGGATGAGCTGAGTGGAGCCCTGCACCAGCTGAGTCTGTGGCCAAGTGAGGGGGAGGAGCACGCGAGCTTTGCCGCCAGCTATGTGCACGGCAAGCTGGAGAGCATTGTGCTCCAGCAGGCGCTGCAGGAGAATGGACACTTTGAGTTGTCGCCGCCGGTGCAGCAGCTGCTGGACACGAATTGGCGGGAATCCCTGCTGAACTCCAGCTGCGATCAGGCGACTTGGCAGCAGCTGATGCTGCTGAAGCATGTGGTGCACAAACTGACCCACTGTCAGCCCATGGAGCAGCTCTGTCTGTTGCCCATGTCCGCGTGCAGTGACACTGACAACACCAGGAGCAGCATCAACAGCAGCCTGTTGCTGCGCTGTGTGGCCTGGACACAGTTGCTGCGGCGCCAGTGCTGCCTCTCCGGAGACGGTCTCCACTCGGATCTGGGTCAGTTGTATTTGGACACGGCAATGGTGGCACGCGAGGAGGGCAATCCCAAGACCTGCCAGTCCATGCTGGAACTGTACTTTGGCCAATCCCTGCCGGAGATTTCGTGTCAGCTGCTGCACCAGCAGCTGGACACGCAGAATGTACAGCTCTTGAGGGGATACAGTGAGCTGGTCAAGTGCCTCCATCTGCAGCAACAACCCCAACAACAACAGCAGCAACAACAACAGTTGCTGCAGTGCAGCGAACTGAACGCCATCAATGTGTGTGCCTCGCTCTGTCTGTCCATGCAGCGCCAGCCACAACTGGAGTCCCCGATCGGCGCCGAGCTGCTGTTGACCCTCTCGGACTGGATAACGGCTAGAAGTTGCTGTGGCCTGGCCACGAATCTGTCGCCACAGCTGCAGCAGCTGCTGGAACAGCTCCCCGAGTGCCAGCTGACCCGTTGCACGGCCCAGCCAATGGCCCTGCCACATGGCGAACGTCTGGTGGCCCGGCTGATCAATGCCAGCCTGCAGCAGCGTCCGGATAACGAGGATGCGCTGATTGCCTATGGCAACTGGTGCTATCGCTGGGGCAAGAAGATCGTGGACAGCGGCTGTGTGCTGACCCAGGCGGATGTGGCGGCCATTGGCCAGGCACTGGGTGGTGGCAAGCAGACGCCGCCGCTGGATGGAGAGACGCTGCAGCAACTGTTGCAGGCGCTGCGCATGGAGCAGCAATCGAGCAGCATTTGCGAGGAGGAAGTGGAGACGGAGGCGGAGCAGGAGCTGCCCTTGGCGGATGCCCAATGCGAGCTGCGACTGCGCAGATTGAGCTGTCTGGCGGACAAGCCCGCCAGCGTGCTGGAGGGGATCATGCGGATCTGGCGACGTGCCATCGCCAATACCTTCGACTACTACAAGGATGCGGCGCGTGCCTACTTCCACTATCTCAGCCTCAAAGCGGGCAGTGCGCCAAGTCGGCTGGAGCAGCAACGCTTCCATGTGGATGACAGCAACATGGTGACGACCACACTGCGTCTGCTCCGCCTGATTGTGAAGCACGCCAGTGGCCTACAGGAGGTGCTGGAACAGGGACTGAAGACGACGCCCATTGGGCCCTGGAAGGTGATCATTCCACAGCTGTTCAGTCGCCTCAATCACCACGAGCCGTATGTGCGGAAGAGTGTGTGTGCCCTGCTCTGTCGCCTGGCGGAGAGTTGCCCGCAGCTGGTCACGTTTCCCGCTGTGGTCGGGGCCAATCGAGAACTGCAAGTGACGCCACTGCCACTGACCACCAGCACGACGAACACGACTCCCGCCGAGATCACCTCGAGCACCTCAAACAGCTCGAGCAGCTGTTATGCCTGTCTCCTCGGTGCCCTGTCCAAGCAGTCGCCGGAGGTGGTGCAGCACGTCCAGCTGCTGGTCAAGGAGCTGCGTCGCGTCTGCCTGCTGTGGGACGAGTACTGGATCCACTCCCTCGCCCACATCTACAACAGCTACGTGGGTCGGGTCAATGCCCTGGCCAGTGAATTCAAGCCGGATGATCACGAGGGCAAACAGAATCGTTTCAATAGCTGGCGGCCACAGTTGCTCAGCGATTTGGAGGCGTTGATGGCCTTTACTGCCCGCGAGCCGGAGACGAGCTATGAGCGCAGCTTCAAGCGACGCTTTGAGGCGGCCATCAAGGCCACAGTGGAGGCACTGCGTCAACGACCCTATCCGGAGGCCTGGGACAAACTGAAGCAGCTCTACCATGTGCTCCAGCTGAATATGCTGCGTGGCACGAGCAGCACCCTGAAGATGCAGAGCATCAGTCCAGTTCTGTGCGAGATTGGACGCATGCGCATCTCGATGCCGGGCCTGGATGCCCACGACGAACAGCAGCCGCCCGTTTACATCGAGAGCGTGGAGAGCACGGTCTGCATTCTGCCCACGAAAACGAAGCCCAAGAAGGTCGCCTTCTATGGCAACAATGGTCAGAAGTACACGTTCCTCTTCAAGGGCCTGGAGGATCTGCATCTCGACGAGCGCATCATGCAGTTCCTGTCCATCTCGAACGCCATCATGGCGTGCAAAAGCGACACGCCCCAGAACTGCTATCGCGCCCATCACTACTCCGTGATCCCGCTGGGTCCGCAGTCGGGTCTGATCAGCTGGGTGGACGGAGTCACGCCCCTCTTCGCCCTCTACAAGAAGTGGCAGCAGCGCCAGCCGCAACCGGCCACGGCCGCCTCGTCGCGCCGCCTCACCGATCTCTTCTACAACAAGCTGTCGCCGTTGCTGGCCAAGCACAACATGCTCGTCACCGATCCGCGTCGTCAGTGGCCGCTTGCCGCACTGCGACAGGTTCTCGCCGAGCTCACGCAGGAGACGCCCGGAGATCTGCTGGCCAGGGAGCTGTGGTGCCAGGCGGGCAGCTCCGCCGAGTGGCGTCAGTCGGTGCGACGCTACACCAGCTGCATGGCGGTCATGTCCGTCATTGGCTACGTCATCGGCCTGGGCGATCGGCATCTGGACAACGTGCTCATCAACCTTAGCAGCGGCGACATCGTCCACATCGACTACAACGTCTGCTTCGAAAAGGGACGCAGCCTGCGAATCCCCGAGCGCGTCCCCTTCCGCCTCACTCAGAACATGATCCATGCCTTGGGCGTAACCGGCGTCGAGGTAAGTCTCCAAATCAATTTTTGTTTTCTATAGTTATCATGAGATCTTGGCACTTGTGATTAATGAGACATGCTATAGTTACTACAGCCATAAGGCCCTTGGCCCTTTTTAAAACTTAAAACCTTGACGTACTTCAAGATCCCCCGTGTCCCTTACCATACTCTCAAAGTTAAAAATACATCGAAAAATCCACAACTCGATTTCTTCTTAAAGGTGCTTTCAGACGAGCATGTTTTCACCGACACTTTTTCACCGTCGGTGAATTTTGCCATTCACATAGTTCGCATCGGTTGTCAAACAAAAATACCATCGGTTTTTTTCTCACAGAACCTGGTCACACTCTGAAAAGTTTTATACAAAAGTGTCTCTATCTAGTAGGCATTTGACCGACACAAAAAACCGATGGAAATAGCACGTGTTCTATTTCTATCGGGGAGCACCGGTGAAAAGCCGACGCTTTTTAAATTCTGACTGTTCACACGACACCGACAGTTTTTTGACAAAAATTGTCGGTGAAAAAATTCTCGTCTGAAAGCACTTTAATTTTCAAGTACTGTAACTCGATAATATTTTTAGACCCCGTATTTAAAAAATTACAGAGGTCTGTTAACTTTGTCAAAAAAAAAAGGTCCGTAACAGGCAGAAGGAGGCGTGGCAAACCATAAAGTATATATATTCTTGATCAGCATCAATAGCCGAGTCGATATAACCATGTCCTTCTGTCCGTCTGTATTGACGCCTAGATCTCAGAGACTTTAAAAGCTAGAGATTCTAAACTTGGTATGTAGGCTCGTCTATATTGCACGCAGATCGAGTTTGTTTTAGATTTTGGATCGGACCACTATATGCAGCTATATGATATAGTGGTCCGATCCAAAATCATTCAAATTCACAGGAACGATCAGTCGAAAATCAAAACTCATTTGTTGTTTAAGATAACTGAACCAATAGCGATTTATATAATTTTATTTTAAGCAGTGTGTGCTTTTCCAAAGTACGAGGCCTCCGACAGTCGAGTATGCTCAATTTTATTTCCGAAATAGACAAAGGGGATGGTTTGCTTAAAAATCGATTTCGTGAGACAAAAAATCATTTTTGCGAAATTAATTAAATTTAATTTAGAAGCCATGATTGAAATGGTGTTCCACTTGGAAATCGTATCAGTTTTGGAAAATTTATGAAAGCTGAAATTCGATTTGATTTTCGACCAGGCAACTTACAAAATGTGGCTAGGAGGGATTGCACGTGAAGTCATTCAGTCCAATATAATATTTCCCTAGGGATATTTCCGCATCTCTATCGATAATCCTTAAAGGGTTAACATTTAAAATGTTTCTGTATACTGAAATTTCTTGAAGTTATTACAGTCAATTGACACAAACGAGTTTCTGTTTATTTTTCTACGATTATTATTTATTTATTTTATTGCGTTCCTTGGCAAGGAGTTGAGATATTTTGTATAGATTTAATAGATTTAGTGGGCTTTATAGCTGCCTTGTAGCTGCTGTCGTGGTTGCTATCGATGCGCTGCTTGACGCTATCCGAGGGCAGATGCAACTCGACATCGTGATCGACGCGACAACAGCTGGCGGACTTGCAGCACAGAGTCTGGGCGAAGGCGCGTCGGAAGCCGGCGTTCTTCCATGAGTAGATGATGGGATTGAGGGCCGAGTTGGCGATGGCCAGCGAGAAGGCCGACTTGTAGATCATCGAGTTGCTGCGACAGACGCGAAACAATTGCGCGATCGCCACACTGAAATAGGGCAGCCAACAGATGGTGAAGCAGCCCATGATGAACACCACAATCTGGACACTCTTCCAGTCCGGATGCAGCATGCTGTGGCTGCTGTGCGTGTTGTAGACGACGCATTGGCGCAATCTCTGGGCCTGCTTGGATGCCTCCCGCATGATGCGCCAGTAGAAGATCAGCATACAGATCCAGATGATCACGAATCCGGGCGTTATTATCCCGGCCACGTACCAGGGCAACAGCACCTCGTCGAACTCACAGCCCTGTGACGCGGACCACTTGTTCCAGAAGATGGGTATCAGTGCCACCAAGGCGCCCACACACCAGTTGCACGTGATGATCAAGTATGCCACACGACGCGTCATATAACTGTTGGAATGAGAGAAAATTTGTTGGGTTAGATTTGATATCATACAATATTTTCAAATATGTATATAGGGAAGGAAAAGAAAGAGCCTTAGTGAAGAAAATTAGGATGCAGAAAGAGAGCAATTATAAATATGAAAGAGAATAATTAAGAAAGAAATCAATTTTCATTTTTCGAATGAAATAAAAAATATATACAAAGATCCTCGGAGATCTACAGCAGCGGTGGGCACGAATTCTGAACTCGGGAGCACTGCAACAACAACAACAACCCTATTAGAGTCTACTTTAGTTGGGAGCAGTCGCTGCTCCCGGAGCCACTGCGTGCCCACCGCTGATAAAATGTGCTCGAGAACTTAAGGAGGAAATCATTTCGTATTCTTAAGCAAACTAGAAGTACTACTTTCATTAAAATAGATGTATTACGTACTATATATGAAAGACAGCACATTCTTTTCTTGATCATAAAGAAAAGAAAACGAATATCAGAGTGAAAAGCCAAAAAAGGTATGGAATATAAGTAAAAGTCTAAAGATATACGGTTGGAAAGGCGAAAGGAAAACTAAAAATCAGGACACGAAAGGCTAGAATAGAAATAAAAATAGAAGTACAACTTCAACAGATAACGGAAAATATACATAAAGGAATATTTATCTAAAACTGAAAAACAGCTATTTATGTTAAAGCTAGAGTAGAAAGAAAAAGAAATGAAATTATAAATAATAAGGGAAAAATATTATATAAAAAAGGATGTAAGAATCATATTTAGGAAAGCTAGGAGAAACTAAAGAAAAACGGACACTGTTAGGAAGAAAAAGAAATACTTTAGAAAAAGGGATGTCTAAGATCTGTATTTCTCTATCCCATGGGACTTACCGTCTGTAGTGCAGGGCATACATGACCGCAATATACCGATCCACGGCAATGGAGATGAGGGTCAGAATGGAGACGCAGCAGGCGTAGATGAAGAGGAAGAACCGGAGCAGGCATAGACCACGCAACCGCCCAAGATTGTAGCCCATGCCCATGTAGAAGGCCACGTGATAGGGCAAAGCGACGCCGACAATAAAATCGGAGACAGCCAGCGAAAGGATAAATAAATTGGAGATAACCGAACGAAGATTGCGACAGGTGCGAACCGCGACAATTGTGAGAATGTTGCCGCCCAAAATGAAGACAAAGATGATGGCATTGATGATCACCCAGAGCAGGAGAGCGGCGCCAAAGTGTTGCTCCTCCTCCAACGGCGATGGAGAGGAGATGTCGTCAGTTGTGAATGTTGGATCAATTGTGATATCGGTTAATTGAACTGTAGTCGTAGTGTTGATTGAAGTTAGCCTTAGCCAAATATTCTGATAATCCTCGATGGTCATTGCGCCCACACTGACGAGTTGGGAATCTCCCACACTCACAACACACACTCTATCGCACACACACACACTCACGTCAGCAGCTGTTGGAAATCACGTTGTGCAAAAAAAAACAAAAAGAAAATATTGAATCGAAATTCGAATTTCGAAGCGCGACTACGAAACGCACACAGTGCCAGTGGTTAGCAATCTGCCAGCGGGTCTAGACCACCAGCACAATTAGCACCATCATCATGGGCCAGGCCACCACATGGGGCAAGGACTTTGCAACTGCGAAACCAACTGTCATTTACCAGCTACAACTACACAAACTGCAGCTCGTTCGTGGGCGTCGTTTGTTTACGTTTCGCTTCACCATCGCCATCGGCAGCATTATTATCCAGTGCCCAAACTGATAACAGTTCGACAGATCCAGCGTGAGAAACGCAATCCGTCGATAAGCCGTCGACACATTAAATCATACCCTAAAATCAGTTGATACTATCTTTTAAAAGATCACGTCTGACCTACGGAATTGGTCTGAGTAGTCATGTACATAAGTCCAAATTATGGATCGAGCTTTAGATCGTAATTTCAAATTGGTCAAAACAAAAATCGAGTTGTCCATATATTGTCAATAAAAAAATTATCGAGTTCAAATACTTAAAAATCGTTTGCGAGAAAATCGATTTGATGATTCTTTGTGTATTTTAACATCTCTAGGGTAGAGTATGCTGTTAGGTCGACCTACTCTACAATTTTAGGCTCCTCGGGGGGTTCTATGTCCCCTAGAGATGGGTGCGTGCTGAATTCCTTTTGTGATTATCATCGCAATTATAATTTTAATCGATTTAATTCTCTTTGACAATTTTAATAGCTTTCATTAAGCTTAAATTTATGAGAAATTAAGAGTAACGATTGATATTGCAAAAAATTACAAAAATCTCTTTGACAGAACGAATTAAAAAATGAACAAAACTAACCTAACTAATAAGTCATCAAAATTAATGATTTTAAACAAAGAAAATAAGTAAAGTAAAGTGATTTATATGTAGGGATTAAATATAAATTCCCTAAACTATTGATTGAGTCGTTTCGATTTCATTGGCAATTGTTTGCTCAACAAATCTGAATAGTTTTGTCATGTAAATCAGTCCAATAACATATGGGCATTTCCACAGAAATGTCAACCGAGGCTAAAATCGAAAAATTTATCAAAAACTCACATCTCGTGAACTTTCCTTCCAAAAATGTATTCAAGTTTGTGTATTTAAGCAATATACGCTAAAAAAAAATTCAATAGGATGAACATATAGATTCTACATTGGAATAAATTCACTTTTTCTATATTTTTGCCCATTTTCTTAAAAATTGATCTCCAAAATGAACCGTTTGTATTCAATCGATTACTCTAAGAAGGATAGTAAGATTGTAACATGAACCATTTTAATTCAAAGAAATATATTGAAAATTTAATTTACAATAAGTTTTTCGGGCTGTTTTGGACATATAATTTTTAAATAGAGACACAGAAAGAACATTAAAAAGTGATGGTAAAAAATGTCCCGTGCGCGATGTCCCGTGCGCGATGTCCCGTGCGAATTTACGTCAAATTGAATTTAAAAAAAAGTGCAAGTCATCTTTGAAAACAAATCATAACGCATTTTTAAGAGGCATCAATGCACAAAAGTTCAAAAGTAAGTTGCATTAAAATATTCGCCTCTGGATTCGCTGAAATTGGCGTTTGAATTGGTTGACCTCACAAGTCGACTTCCGTTTTGTGTCCCGTGCGAATCACTTGAATTTTTCTATTATTTTTAAAATGAAAAATTACCCAAAATCAACTCTTTGCACCAATGAAAGAGCTAATCAAATGCTATATGTTAAGCCCTTCTATCAGAACAAAATAACCGTTTCCTGTTTTACCGTTTTATTTCACTTTGAATGTGTACGAATGTCCCGTGCGCGAGTATGGAAATGCCCATATGCAAAGCAGTTTCTATATAAAAAAAAAACTGTCCAATACATTGTAGAAATCTTTTTAGTTTGCATCAACATGAAAACACGATCCATCTCTAATGCCACAACATGACATGGCTAACAATCTAATGGATTTTTGGCTACGTATGCAGGTATCTCTATCTCCATGGGTGCACTTATTTATAGCTCTTCAAAGTTAACCCACTGTGAGCCGTGGAGCTTACACGTATTTGTCAAATGATATGATTTGTGCTTTTTTTTTTAGTTCTTTTTGTTGTTTTGTACCTAGATTTGTAACTCTCGAATGACTTTGAGCTTTTTTCCGTATGTTTCTAGATTTGCTTGCACAAAATTATATTATCTAGTATGTGTATCAATGGTATGAGTAATATTTGATGCGCTATCATTTATACGACCCCCAAAAACCCACGACAGAAAATCAAACAGCGAAAACAGCCACAAATTACGCACAATTGCAAAGTTAAAATGTGCGAGTGTGCCATCGACATTTGTAAACATCGATTAGGGGCAATCGTAAATATATCTGGGCATAACTCTATACTATCAACTACATCTATGAGTGTACGTCAGTGTTGAGCTTTTAGTTTAGCGGGAAACTTGGCGAAAAAGTAGCTAAATTTAGTTAGTATGAATACAAAGTTATTTTGCAACTTACGATGTTATCGGTCAATTATTACTCGAGATCGTTCTAATTTATATTTCGATTATTAATCGCTAGGGATTACAAAGTTTTGATTAAGTTACAATTTGATCAAATTTTTTACTCATATAAACTAAAAAAAAACCATGCTAAGGAGGGAAAACAGTTGTAGTGGACAACACTGACACAACAGTGTTGAGAGCGTTATACGATATCATATAAAATCAGCAGTTGTTCTATATAAAAATGTTTGTCTGCCGCTTTACGACTGTGACAATGGCAATGTGTACAATTTGTATCTGTTAGATACGCCTAGTCAAGATAAACAAGATTTGAGTTTTCCCCCTCATTTATTTACGAGTCTGTTAATGATCTATAACCCATATACATATCTGTCTGTCTGTTATATACACATAATATATGATATACGATTGTATTACTTTCTACTTTCAGGGCGCCTTTCGTCTCGGCTGTGAGTATGTTCTCAAGGTGATGCGTAAGGAGCGGGAGACATTGCTCACCCTCTTGGAGGCCTTCGTCTACGATCCCCTGGTCGATTGGACTGTTAATGACGATGCCACCGCATTGCGACGGTCAATTAATGCGAAGCCTTCTGCTTCAGCCTCCGCCGCCAATGAGATCAAGTGCCATAAAAAGGACAAGTCCAAGAATAAACTACAGGATTGGGATGCCAAGAGACGACACTTTGTGGGCAAACTGAAGCAATGCCAAAAGTTTTGGTCCAAATATAAGTAAGTCAACAAAATTCAATAAAACTACATTTAAGAAGTGTTGAAGAAACTACTTATCAACACTAAGAGCGTCAGGTAACAGTATTTTTAATTCATGTGATCACTTCAAAAGAGTAATGCCATATGTTACAAATTATTGGAAAGAGAGTTACTAACAGTACTTAAACACGTTTCTATTGATATTTAAAGCAACGATGAGAGTCATTAACAGTAGTTTAAATCTTAAAAGTTTAAACTCTACTCTGGCAACACTAATCTGCTAGAGCTCTTATGACAAAATTTCTCCATCTACTTCTGTGACTAACAGAGTCGAGTCGTTAACAGTAATTAAAGTT
>JBAMBJ010003674.1:0-36848 GCA_037043495.1 Drosophila recens | reverse complement strand
TGTATTATGTATTTCCATAACTGACCTTATTAATTAATCAATTTGACAAAACATTTTCTTAATTCTCTGTTGCAAGTGGAACTTGATCCGATTTAGTTCTTTTAGTTCATTTTGTAGCTAAACTTAAATTTCAGCAACTAAATTTTTGTTTTAAAATTAGTAAGTGCAATCAATTTATTGCTATAGCATTTTTTATTTTAAATTTTGCAAGCAGAATTTTCGATATTATGTCATTCACAAATTGGAATTTCGTTGTTTTTGAAATTAGAACTATAAGTATAAAGTGTAATTTTGATTCTAAGTAAGTAATGTATATGTATCTGTATCTGCTGAATACGAGTGCGAGTAACTTTGCATCTAGATACATACGTATATGATAAACAACCACACAGTTCGTTTAGTAATTGTTCCAACAATGTAAAAAGGATGCAAAATAAAACCAATTCTTGGATTAAAAACAAGCTTACGAAAAAAGAAATACAGTCGAACTATCTTAACTCGAACCACCATTATCTAAAGAAATGGTTCGAGTTATGGAGATATTCGAATTATAGAGTTCTTTTTCCTAAGTTTATTAACTTAACTGCCTCGAAATTCGGGCTATAGAAGTTCGCGTTATGGAAGTTTAACTGTATTTATTAACTAATTTTAAAAAATAAAAAAGCAAACATTTATTTCTTTGTTAACACAATTACTTGACATTTTGTAAATTTTAATTATATATACATACATTTATATACATACATATATAGCATGTGCGTGTGGTAACTAAATACAATGCAAATTTTATTCCTGCTCCGGTTTGTTGTTGTAATTTAGTCGAAAAAAAAGACAACAAAAACTCATTGAAATACATTGTCACACACACACACACACACACACACACACACATGCAAATAATACACCCCCGTGACGCTGCAGCAGCGGCATAATTAATTAGTTGCCAGCGGCGGAAGGGAGAGAATAAAGTGAGCAGGGGGAGAGGGGGCGGAGGGAGGGGGTATAGTCGCTGCTCTCTCTCTCTCTCTCTCTCAGTGGTCAAACGGAGCCGAGTCGTTTGTGCTAATGAGTCCATATTGTCGAAATAATAAAAAGACACTGAAACTGAAAACAAACAATGCCAAAGAAGAAGAAGTAGAAACACAAGCAGAGGAAAAAAAGCTGTTAACAAACACTGCACTGGAAGAAGCGGAAGAGGGAAGGGCGGGGGAGGGGGAGGTGGTAGTGGTAGTGGTAGTGGGTGGGGGAAGTGACTATTAAAATGGATTCCCGCCGGACTTCCTGGCCATATTATATTACCAGCTGTTGGGCTGATGGACATGACCCAAAAAGCCAAAAAGCAAAGGAGCAGGAATGAGACAGTGAAAAAGAGAGAGAGCGAGCGAAAAGGTGACCCATAAAACAAAGACGACGACGACAATGTGCAGCGAAAGTGATGGGATAGTACAGGACAAAGGACAAAGGACAGCAGACAAGCGAAAGACAGGCGAAAGCAAATGAAGCAAAAGTTGCTCGTTTTCAACTTTTTTTTTTCGCGTTTTACACACATTTTGTGTGTGTGTGTTTGTGTGTGTGGAAGCCAAACCTTGTGCCGCGCCCTTACACACACACACACACACGCACACACACACACTCGCACACACTCGCACAGTGGTACGACTGCATTAATATGATTAGCAGCTGAGCTAATGCCATTTCCTGAAACTCGGACACGGGAAGGTCGTTGGGCAATATATCCCAATATCGCCTGCCAGACAGCCATATGGCAACACTAAGCAGCACCACCACCAACTTTTGGCCACTGCTGCAACATATTGTTGCTGCACAGCCCACGTGCAGTTGTCAGATACAAGATACAAGATACTCTTAAAAAAAAAACAAAAAAAATACAGATATTTACTTCGTTTAATTTGGAAGTTGAGCAAGTGGCATGTGAATTTCGTGTTGTCGCGTTGGCGTCACGCTGCGGAAGTGCAGCTGACGCAGACGTTGACGCAGACGTTGACGCAGACGTTGACGCAGACGTCGACGCCGACGCCGACGCAGTGGCATTACGCCAACGCCAACGCCGTCGTGCAACTCTCAATAAGCAGCTGGTTCACAGTTCGAGGAAAGCTATAAAACTGATTTGAATATTGATAGGAAAAGCAATTATGCAAATGTGGTCACCCTTTACCAGTTAGAGCGTCATTTTGTCACACGTGTGTGGTCACTCTAATCAACACAAAATCTACACTACTCAATAGCTCCTCAAAAGTTAGCTTATTCACAAAAAACGTAAAATATAATAAAAAAGTGTAATATGGTCACTCTAATCAACACTTTCTCTACATTTCTCAAGGAAAAATAGGTATTATCGTTATCATTTTAATTTTAGTAGTGTAGAATAAATCTGTTTTAGTAATTATGTCGTATCATGGTCACTCTAATTATCTCAAGAGCCTTTGGAAGCTTCTCGGTAAATCTCTTCACATTTTGTAAATTTGGTGCACAATCCATGTTATAATTTATATTGGATCTTTCTTATAAAATGCACTTATTATCCTACAATAAGTATGGTCACTCTAAACATAGCTAAAATTATAATTTGAATAGCACGGTCGAACTGCAGGGTTTAATTACTCTTAATAGCAACTTGCTGATTGAAATTGCAATCTAGCCTAAACTGGTCACTTTAATCATAGTTATCATAAAAAGCTGGTAGCTCTAATTAACCTAATGGCATACAAAATGTGCTCTTCTCAGGCTCAGGCGATCACTCTAATTATACACATAAAAACGCAACGCTAATGAAACAAAGCTATAAGTAATTATTATGACATGGTCACTCTAATCAACACAGCACTACAAGTTATCGCAAGTGAATTCCTGAGCCGCTTATTCAAGATCATTAAGATGCCTGCATCATAAGCATAGACCACCCGTTATGCAGGTTATAGACGAAGTATTTAATGCAGATATAATATTTTTGTGTCTATGTATTTTCTAGCTGTTTATTTATTTGAAAAAACCTGAAGAATAAGCTGGATTATTTATATATAGCTACAACTATCTAAATAGGTGTATATATCTATTTATATGAGCATAAACATATACAACATTCAATTTCCCTATGCAAATGAACAGCAACAACATCAAATTTGTTGTATCTTTTTTTTTTATTTTTTTGGCTGGCATTTGCTGCCGTTGCTCTTAGACCTTGAACAAGGTGAAGTTGATTGTTGAGCTGTTGCTCTTGCTGCTGCTTTTGTCTTGTTGTTGTCGTTTTTTTTTTTTTGAAGTTCAAAGTTAATTTGCGCTAAAGCAAACGAAACGAAACGAAAAGACGACGAAAAAGGCGCAAGAAAAACGAAAAGTCGACGTCGACGTCGCGTCGCGTCGTCGCATAAACAATGAAAAGATAAAGATACAAAATCCAATTGCTGAAAAATTCACACCTCTGAGCAGCCGCAACAACAGCAACAACAGCAACAATAACATTTAGAGACCCATGACTGGCAATGTACAACGTGGCGTATGCTTAATGAAAAACATTTCTGCGTATTCCTCTGCAACTGTAGATGAAGAACGGGGAGCAGAAAGGTAACAGCGCTGCTCTGTGGCAGGGGCAGCTTGGGGGCGATCAATCATTGAGCATCACATGGGCACAATCAAAAAACGAGAGAGTGAAAAAAAATACACGAAAAAAAATGAAAAAAAAAACTCAAGCACAGCAAGAGGTCGACTGCAAGTTTTCACACCTCACAGATACACAGATAGGCGGCTACGCAGATACTTTGTATCTGCATGGAGTAGAGACATCTCTGATGAGTAGAAGAAGAAGCATACAGAAAAGCACTTCCGCACAGTGGGATACAGACACGGGGCATTTCACCGCGGGCACAAACACAAAATTTTTAATCCAAACGTTGCCCGCAGCGCAACAAGAAGATACATTATTTTTTATTGCATTCGATACCGTTCACATAATATTGATCAACATTGCTTTTGGGCAGCCAAACTTTGTGATTTTGTGTCACTGTGCAAGTTGCCATTTAATCAAATGCATTTGCTTGAAATTTGAAAACTTTTCTTTTTCTTTTTCCTATTTTTATTATTTTTTTTTTTTGTTTGTTGAGAATTGTGTGCCAAGTGCAATTTGTTGTTGTTGCACCCTTTTGTTGCATGTGGCATGTTGTCGTTGCCGGCGCCGCCCAACAATTTGCCAAGACACCCCTCGCCCCCCGTCCGCCCCCTTAATAGCTGCGCAGCAGAGCAAAACCCTTTGGCACGCGCCTAATTTGCGGACAGCCAGGCGACAGCTCCAACTTCCCAAAGAAGTTCGAAAACAAAAACGAAAACTTTATACGAATAGCATATAATTATTTGGGTAAACTAGGCTCGCAGAGCAGGCAAAGAAGGGTTGATTAAAGTACAGCCAACAGTCCCAAACGGGGCTGAATTTAAGGCCAATGACTTGCTCAAATGCAATGTGCAAAATTGCAGTGAAACATTTAAGAATGCTGTCTGAAGAGGAATTAATCAATCAATTAAAATTGCAGTGAAAGGTTTAGGAATAGCCTGCAAAGAGGAATCGAAAAATACTAAAACAGTTAATCAGGGATGCCACAGAAATCGCTTTCGCTTGAATTTCCCCTCAATTTCATTTCGCTGTGTCACACGTCAATTCGCAGAATAATTGTACGCGAAATAAACTAGCGCTAAATCCACTGGCGTCCGATGCTGCCACCTAGTTCGATTTAGATTTTCGAAATCAGGGGCATGCGATGCCACATTTTATAGTCAGAATTCGAAGTAAGGTATATTAAAACATATATATGGAACCACATTTGTTTTCTTTAAATTAAGCATTCAAAAAATAGCTCTTTTGAGGTAAATCAAGTTTTACCGAAAATACCCTTTAACTTATTGTGCAATTTGTGAAAACATTGGTCACGAAGAGTTGCCAGACTAATGGCAGACAGTCGCTAGAGTTGTCGTGTTACTTTTAATTTGCCGCACCAATTGCTTTTACATTTTTTGTAGCTAAACAAAGTCAATTATTATATAAATGAATTAAATTATATAAATTAAATAAGAAAAAAATTATAAACTTATTGGTCTGCAATGAAAAACCTTAAAAAAAAATTGCTAAACAAACCTTTGGGTAATTTATTCTGAGAAGGTGTCAACCCTTAGCAGTCTACTTTGAAAAGGTTGGTGAAAATGCAACAAAAAAATCTCTTTTTGTGGAATTCTAATTCGCTTGCGATTTCTGTGGCGCGCCTGAATAATTTAAATAAAAACGCTTACGAATGCTGCACAAAGCGAATTTGTCAAATTGTATGCAGTTAATAGTGTATAAAAATTTATTGATTTTATAATTTCTGTCAATATTTAAAACTCTTTCTACTCATGTTGAAATGTCCAATAAATAATAAAGACGAATAAAAAATAATTCCACAAAGAGACTGCATACTAAATACTTCCGGCTTATCTTTATCAACTTATTGTACTTTGCCTTAGTTTACTTATTGTTATCTCGTGGTCTACCTATTTTATTTTAAAGTTGCCTCCACACTTGCCAAATCTATGCTCCATTAGAATTTTAAATAGGTAGCTTGAAAGTGCATCTGAGAATGCGAGAGAAACGTAAAACGCAAACACCCAAACATTTGTGATTATTACGCAATGCGACGCAGATACAATTTGTATCTTTTTCTTCTTGCCGCACTCAGCCGCTATCTCTGTCACTCCCTCGCCAGTGTGCCAGGCCAGTGTTGACAAATTGCCTTTGGATGTTGGGAACAACACAATCAGTTGACCTTGTCGCTGCATTCTCCCATCCACCCATCCTCCAATTCTCCCGTTCTCCCAGCGTCAATCGAAACGAAGCCCAGAACCGAAACCCCGTAACGATCATCATTTTCCAGCCAGCAATTTGTTTTGTCAAATTTTCTTTGTTTTAAATAAATTACGAATAATTTCAGTTGCCGTTGTTGTCGTTGTTTTTTGTTTTTTTTTAACATATCCAAAAACAAAACAAAAAAAAACGAAAATTAAGAAAAAAAAAACTTAAACAAAAATTACAGTTTCCCATATTTAAGCAACCTTCAAACGCGTGTTTTTTTTTCATATTTTGTTTTTGTGTTATAGAGGAAATTATCTCTCTGTTTTTCTCGCTCTTGCTGTCTCTTTCGTTCTTAATGAAGCTATCTTTCTCTACGTTTAATTGTTATATAATTAAGATGCGCGCTATTATTAAACTTAACTATTTTGGAGCGACCGACAGAAGGTTTTTTTTTCGCTTTTTTTTTCCTATTTTTCATTTACTGTCTGATTTTGTGGCTCAAAAAGCGTAACACCGACAGACAGACAGACAGACAGACGGACAGAGACAGACAGAGAATCTAAATCTAAATTCAAAAAGCCAAAAGCCGACAAATGTTTGTAGCTGGTTGAAAGGAACGGGGAGATGGGGGGAGAGGAGTCACGGGCAGCCCTGCCCCTGTCCAACGCAGCGGAAAGTCATTTTTTAACCTCACCAACAACAACAGCAACAACAACAACAACAATAACACGCACAACAACAATATGTGTGTATATACTTTATTGTTTTTTTTAGATGTATTTGTATTCGGGTTTTCTAATTGCTACACTCGGAGCATTTTCAACTCTGCGAATTTTCGGTCTACCTGTGCCCTCCTCCCCCCTTCTCTTCTCTTCTCCACTCCCCCTTCTGCCCCTTCTTTGCCCTGCCTCTTATTCCCCCTTCTATTCCAGCTGCGTTGCCTTGCGACGTGACGTTCGTATCTTGGGGAACTTGACTTCATTTTTACAGCCGGACGAGGCTCGTTAAAGCACATGAGTGTGTGCGTGTGTGTGTGTGAAGATCTGCTGAGTTGTGTTGTGGGTAGTTGAAGATGTCTGCGTTGATAGCAGAGCTGTCAAATGACTGTCGGTTAAACAATCCAACGAACCAAACACTGAATGCTCAAGAACTTCAAGATTACAGTGAGCACAAGTTGCTTTAGAACCTTTTTACTTTCGTTAAGTTTTTAATGATCTTTCACACGAGTTGATTTATGTATTTTTATGGGATAAAGGTCTCATGATATAGCTTTTATATTGCTTAGTAAATCTACAAACTAAATTTTAATATTTCATACTCAAGATACATACTTTTATTTGATAACATTTTGACTTGCGTTGTGTTCTTAATGATATTTTTTACGATTGCTGCAGTTTTTTAAAATGTATTTGTATGGGGTTAATATCTCATGATATGACTTTAATATGGCTTAGTTGATCTTCAAACTTAAATTCAATTTATAATATCTAAGATACAAGTTTTTTTTGTTTAGCTTTTAATGATCTTTCACATGAGTTTACGTATTTTCATAAGGAACGGTCTCATGCTATGACTTTAATATGCCTTTGTTGGTTTACGAACTAAATTTCAAGATTCAATATTTTACTTTCGTTGAGTTATACATGATCAGTTTATCAATGAATTGTACTTTATGTCATTTAACTTTCGTTAAGTTTTAAATGATTGCAATAAAATCCTGAATAGATTTTCAGGGTAATAGCTAAGATCTCTTCATAGGATTTTAAAGAATACCTCCAATATGGTTACAGCATAAAGACTATAATGTCAACAGACTTTCGTTAAGTTTGAAAAGCTCTTCTTTTAGTGTTAGCCTTAAAAAACTTTATATATTTAGCATTTCTAATTTTTTCACTAAGCTTAACTTGTGTAAGCCTGACCATTTAAAAGATATATGTATCTTTCGATAAGTTTCTAAGCTACTTTCCTTTCCAAGACTTGAATGTAATCTTAAACTTAAGTATGACTAGCGCCTTAATTTAAAGGACTTGTCTTCTAGCGCAAGGAATCAAATAAATAAATAAACATCTGTTTTTTGCAGTAGCTTATAGAAGATAGCTTAATAACTTGTGGGTGTCATATCAAGCGGCTTTGGTCTAGCTTAACCGATCATTTCCATGCAATATCTTTCGTCTAGCTTTAATGATCTTTAACGTGTTTTTCATTTATTTTATTTTTGTTGATTGCAACAGTTTGAAATTCGAGGTATTGGGGCAGAAAACCTTGTGCATGTTGTATTTTGAACGTTTTAATTTTCTTTTTTGTTTTTTTGTTTTTGGGGCGACAACGAGTGCCACGCCCACTCTTGGTCTTTACAAAAAGCCGGATCTTAATGAGCCCACGCTTCTTCAGCGTTTTCGTCATCGTCGTTTTTCGGGTCTTGTTTTTTTTTTGGGTCTTCGGGCTTTTCGCTTATCGTTGGTCACATTGGAGCGTGAGAAGCGAGTTGAGGGCGTCCCGAGTTTCGGCAATATTTCAAGTTCAATTTCGGTTGTTGTCGTTGTTGTTTTCGTTGTTGTTGTTGTTGGTTGGTACGTGCAATGAAAGCAAAAGTTGCGTTTGGCCCATTAAAGCGCAACGGCGCGTGACGTCGACGTCAACGTCGACAGCGACAGCGACGCCGGCGTCAACATGAACGTCAACTGCAATTCAAATGACCAAATGAGGGTTGAGAGAGAGAGAGAGAAAGAGAGAGCGAGAGCGAGAGAGGGGAGAAAGGGGAGGGGAGCGGAACGGGGGGGGGGGGGTGGCGGCATGTCAACAGACCGTAATTTATTGAACAGCATAAAAAAAAGCAAACGCATAAATAAATAAATAAAAACGACAAAGCAGAGAAACATCGAAAACAACAACAATTTCGCTCGCTTCCTTAGCGTCGCCTGCCTCATTATTATTTTCTTCTTAGTAATTTTTTTTCTCGCTTTGGCAAAATAAATTAGAATTAGATACAGCACAGAAAGCCAAGAAATGCGTAGATACAATTTGAAGATACATTTGCAGAGATACAGATACATCCACAGCGACGACACATTTCCAGTTTAGCGAGCAAGAGAAAGAGAAAGAGGGAGAGAGAGAGAGTAAGAGCGACACACATATGGCTGCAATTAAGTAATTTTTAAAGCAACAACAAAAATTTGATATATATGATTTGCTAGACACAAACACGAAATTCAAATCAAGACACGACCAGACGAAAATTCGACAATTATAACAAAAGCAACAAGAAATAAAAATTGTATTTGTTTTTTTATATACATACAATATATATGTATATATTAATATATAAAGTAAAATATATACATATAAATAAAGTGATGTACATTCTCCCCTCATTATAATGCACATATACTGAGATACAAGATACATTTATATCTATTACAAAAAAATATTTAGAATTCTCTCTCTCTCTCTCCCTCTCTCTCCCTCTCTCTCTCTTTCCCAATATCTTGCTATCTCTCTCACTTTGTGCTTCCTTTAGTTGATGTACATTTTATAGTTGTGGCTGTTATTGTTGCTGTTTATTTTCCAACAACAAAACCGAATTTAATGTGCTTCAAGGTTAGACGAAATGTCGGCGCACAACGAAAAAAAAATACGAAACAAAAACAAAAACAGAACACACAACCAAATAAAATTCGTGATGAATTTTAAACAATAAAAAAAAAAAACAAAAAACAAACACTCTAAAAAAGCGGAAGAGAGAGGGAGAAGGGGAGAGAGAGTTAGAGCACTCACTGAAAGAATCGGAAAGAAAATAAAAGGTTAACAATATAACAAATAATAATAATAAGCAACAAGAGAAACAAAATGAGATTAGCAAGCAACAAACAACCAAAGTCATTAAGAACCTTTTTGATTTTGAAATTTAATTAAATGTGCTTTTTTGGAGCTACAAAAAAAGCCTAAGAACTTACTGTAAATTACATATTTGGCATAGCATAGCCAAGACTAAAGAAAGCTTATTGAATTAAAGAAGTCTTCAGTTATAATACAATATATTTTAAAAAATATTAAGATCTGTTTCAAATAAATTAGAAAATTGAATCGTTTTTAGATTAGCTTTGAAGCAATTGATATTAAGTATTAGCATATTATTAACAAAAAAACAACTATATGATATACCCAACAGATCTGCTGAATTTCCACATACTATGTAACTTATTGAGGCAAAAGAAGTGACTGTCTTAAATTTCAAGATCGTAACTCTGATAGAAGCTGAGTTCACATAGGCTAATGTGCTATATGCGACTCAGTGTAGAGCATTTCAAGTTCGTAATGCTCAGTTTGTAAGCTGTGATTGCTTTTATTGTTATTTTATGGAGCTTTTTTGGCTGGTTTTGCTTTGCGCTGCTCTGCTTGGCTTTGACAAATGGCTAACCGGTTTGGCTTTTAGCCCAGCTCTGTTTCTGTTTCTGTTTCGGTTTTAGCTTCAAATTCTGTTACTGTTTCTGTTTTTGGGCGGGGGTTGCTGTGTATTTGCTGCCCGGTTTTTAGCATTTTTGGCAAATACTTCTTATGGATAAAGTAAATAAATTGTGCACAGATGCCATTTTAGCCATGTGATTTGCCAGTTTTAGTGCCATCCGCTTCTGGGCCAAAGAAAGCGCAAGTGGGCGAACCACCAAGAAAAAGAAACAAGAATGGTTATAATAAAACCACCAGAGTACCACAACACATGAAACATCAGCATACAGCGTAGATAAAGGGAAGATAAATTAAGGTCTGGGGTATGGGTTAATCGAGTATGGGAAATATCTGTCTGTCTGATTGTCTGCTTGACTTAATTGTCTAATGAATCGAGCTACATCGATTGATTGTCTGATTGCAAAAGGGCACAACAAATAATGCGGGTATTCTGAATGGAACGCATTGAGAAAATAAAGGGCTGAATAGTCCAAAAAAAATTGATTCTTTACGATTGTATTTTATAAGATATACAAGTAATTTTAGCTACTTCTTAAAATGATATAAAGCATTGCTGATGTGAGGTGAATATCTTATCTATATTCAAGTACTTGCAGATATTGTGTATCAAAAACATTCCATTCTACGTCATAGCTCAGTTAGCTTATCAGAAAATGTAATCTTAACAACTTTTAATATCAAGATATAAAAACATCCATCGGAGTTTTAATAAAACTGATTCATATTGTAATAAATACATATAATCACAGTCTTCAGCAGAATTTATATAATATTTCTTTTAAAAATAGTAATAATAGTAAAACTTAAAATATTATTATTGTTATTATTCTTGCTGTTCCATCTGTAAGGTCCTTAGAAAGCATATATTCAAAATTTTAGCTCTTGCTAGTTATCTTATATCAAAACCATATGTAGGTCTGTATGACTTGCACATCTCTCTAAATTTTTCTGATACATTTTTCCTATACATAATATTATTATTATCATATGCGTAAGTCGCTCAATTGTTATCTAAACTTTATGTAAGATTCAACTTCAATGTCGCAACTAAACCCTGACTAACTTTACTTAATATTAAAGCTCTTAGTTCTTATCAGCATTGTTGCACATAGCTGATGCTTACTGTAGTTGGCTGCAGTGCACATAGAGTATTTGAGATCTGTTGAAATCCATATGGGATTTTCTGTTTACATTTGCCGCCTGCATTGGCTCACACACGTAGTCTACATATTTATTTATTAGTTTATTTACTTGGCAGCTCGGTGACAATTTCATTGCGCTACAAATATTTCAAAAAATCAAACCCAAAAATAAAAAAAAACGAGAGTCGAAAGCGAAATGAAAAATATTCATATATTAACAAAAAAAACTAAAAAAGATGCCTTCATAAAGTTTGACAGTTTTGTGTCGTACACATTTTTGACAGGCCCCAAAAGTGAAATGGATGAATGCACGACTCGGATGTGAGTGTGAATACTGCTGAATATGAGTATGAGTATGAGTGTGAGTACGAGTACGAATACTCAAATTCGAATACCAAATACTAAATACTAATGTCGCGCGTACAGTTGCGTTATATGTACATATATTATAGACGTGTGGCAACTCTGAAAGACTCGACAACTCGACAACTTGTCATTGCTCGGCCGCCTGTCAAGGCTATAAACTTCACTTCGCTCGGACCACACCAGCTGGACTTGGGGATGGTGTCGGGAATGCTCTGGGCGAAACGGGGAGGAGAGAGGGGGACAGACGAGGGACAGGGAAAGTGGCACTATATGGAGTATATACACACATACAGTATGTCAAGTAATTGTTATGACAAACAAAAATATTCACTTATATAGTTATTCTCAATTTAAAAATAAGATCTCAATGTCTCATTTATAATTTTTTCTTAAAAAAATCTATACAACAAAAAATATATATAAAATAAATAAAAAAAAATCAGAGCAATAATAAATAATAAAATAAAATATATGTAAATAATAAAAATAAATTTTTTTAATTTTTTACTTGGTCAAAACAAATTCTTGACCAACTGTATGTATGTGTACTTGAGCATGTTTTTGAAACCAAGCACACATAGCATGTACATACATAGTTAAAAGCTCATTTTGGGCGTTAGTAAATTTTCAGCGACTTCTTGTACTCCCCACTCCCCACTCCACCCTCCTGACTTCCCATACTTCCCCTGAACTGCTTGTACTTCCCCCGCAGAACCATTCACAGTGCTCGCATAGGAAAAGAAACACATGTTGTTCACATTCTTTTCTATTTGGTCTGACTAACAAAAAGAATACAATTTGAAAGATACTTGCGTCTGGAAATGGCACTGGAAATGCCACTGGAAGTTAAACTGGAACTCGAAGTTTAAAAGGGAATGAACATGGAATATTGCGATTGTACTACAAAGTAGTTTTAATACGCTTGGAGAGGGTATTATACTATGGTCACGTTATATGTTACGCATACAGTGTATACTTAAATAATATACAATTAGTCAAGTTTTTTTACAAAAATCACCGAATATATTAAAAAAAAACACACACCTTTTCTTGGATTTTTTTCTTGATTTATTATAGTTACTTATGGTTCTTAGAACAAGTTAATAATAAGAATTAGTGTGAATTATTGAATTATTATTCTAAAAAACAATATTAGGTCGATCTGTTTGTGCACATTTTTCGTCAAAATAATTACGAATTGTAGATTAGTAATTTTAAGACAGCGGTGGGCACGCAGTGGCTCCGGGAGCAGAGGCTGCTCCCAACTTAGGTAGACTCTAATGGGGTTGTTGTTGATGTAGTGCTCCCGAATTCAGATTTCGTGCCCACCGCTGTTTTAAGACAATGAATTAGTGTTGAAAATTTGTTTGTTTCTTGAAATTTATAAAGACAATTCATTTACCAAAAAGAAACTATAGTAGCTCGTTAAAAATTACAAACTGTTTTCGTTATTTTTGTTTAATGTGTTTAGTTTCTTGTTCTAGTAGTAATTTATTCTACTAACTTATTATTAAAACATTTTAAATAGGGTATAAAATGTTGCGGCGTGCCGAAAATAAATTTTATTTCTTTCTGTTCTTTTTTTTTTTTTTTTTTTTTGTTTTATTTGGTTTTTTGGGGGGTTGCGGGGTCGAGTTTGGGTCTGCAATGTGACGCCGCACTTTTCGGAACATTAGACGCACACACATACACACATGGACACACACACATGGTGTTTGGTAGTAATACTAACTACTGCGTCTTGTGCTTGACTCTGACAGCCAACAATGAAAATCATTCATCGCACACACACACACACAAACATAGTGTTCACACATATGATGAAAAGAGTTTTGTGGCTCGCCCCTTTCAGTGTACTTACACTTTATACATACTTTATATATATGTATGGTCAACCCTGGTTCAGTCCCGCGTCCCTGGCACGCATGTTGACAACAACAACGATAGTAAGAATAACAAAAGCAAGCCTGTGTGTGTGTGTGTGTTGAGGGGTTGAGTTTCGCCTAGAGATGGGGCTGGGGTTGAGGGGATTGTGGGGTTAAAAGCGTGGTAGTTGGCTTTTCCATGGCATTTTCCGCATTCGCTCGCATAAATCTTATGCGATAAAATGCGCAGCGAAAATCTCATTTTTTTTTTTGGGGAAAATAGACGAGTATATTTTATAAGTACCCTACGATTGAAATAGAGACAAACTGCAGTTGTATATATATATATTTCTATGTATGTATGTCATATCATCAGCAGGGGGTGCTTAGGACTAGGGGTGTAGGGGAAGGGGGATGGTAGTGTTGCAGGGGGTGGCTTTTCTTTTCCACTTTGCTTTGGACAATATAAATTGAATTTTGCGCAGTGACTGAAAATGTTGTTAAAAATGCACAATAAATTAATGAAATTGTCGAAAGGAAATGCCAAAAAAAAAAAGAAGAACAAGGGGCACATTCAGTATCTAAGTATCTATGTGTGTGTGTGTGTGTGTTGCAGCTGATTACCAAAGCAGCGCCGAAAAAAAGGAAAAGAAGTGCGCAAAGAGGCAAAACACCTGTTAACCTTTGCCTGTGTGTGTGTATTCGAATGTATCTATGTGTGCGTATATACATATGTATCTGCCGATGAGTTGGCAAACAGGCCAGGCTGTCTATCTGTCCGTCCGTCTCTCCGTCTGCCTGTCTGCCCTTAGCCATGGCACGAACTCTTTGGCGCTTGCCAGACCTCGAGACGAGTTGTCCGCCTGGTAATTGCCGTTCCACAGGCGCCTCGACTGCCCCACAAACATGACACACACACACACACACACACACACACACACACACACACACACATAGACACACACAGAGACACACAAGCACAACAAAACAGAAGCCGCAGCAAGTGGAAATTGGCAAAATTCCGCATGCTCCATATGCAAAGAAAAGGAATTTTAAGAATGGTTTCTCAATATGGAACACAGACCCAGTAAAAGGGGCAAGTAGCTGAAGAGGAGGGAATGTAACGTGTACACAGAATAAAGAGATAAAAGAGAAAGATCTCAAGTAAGAATAATGAAAAATATCTACAGAAAAATTTAAAATGAAAATAACAATATTTCAATGTCTTGTTAAGGGTTTTAATAAATATTTTAGAGATATTTCAAAAATTAATATGAAATTAATAATATTTCAAAGTCTTGTTAAGGGTTTTAATAACTATTTTAATGACATTTCAAAAGTTAAGACTCAAAAGATACTTAAGATTCAAAAATGTTAGAAAAATATTAAGAAGATTCTTGAGTTAAACTGATTTAAAGCTACTTTATGATACAAAAAAAAAAATTAAATTAAATACCGAGAAACCGTTGTGAATACTTTTATGATATTTCTGATATGCAAGCGAATCGAAATCTACTAAAATTCTTGAAATCTTAAGAAGTACTATGAAAACTTATTGACATCTTAATTGCTGAGAAAAAAAACATTATTCCTGGATAAACTGAGATCATATAAAAAACCTTAAGCAAATACTTTAATAGATGCACTAGTGACAAAAGTGTAAATTCAACTCTCAAAACTTCTCGACTCCAATTTCTGAAATCAATTTTTTAACTAGAAATATTAGACCGAACTAATATTAAGTAAATGAAACAAATTATAGCACGTATTGTTTGTAAAGATCGTACTAAGTTTAACTATGATTTCGAATACCGTGATAAATCGGATGGTTCTGATTTGAAATGTAAACTGTGACAAGTGAAACCTTTACTACTATTATTAGTGAAACCTTTGATCAATCAGTTTCAGCTTCTGTTTCAGTTGCACTCAAGGGTCCCATTCGCAAAGCTCGACAAAATCTACACGGTAACCATGTCCGGGAACAGATGGACGCTGTACCCGGGGACTTTCCCCCACCACAAGCATTCCATAATCAGCAGATGGGTTGGACTTGGGGTCAAAAAAAAAGAATGATGTAGTAGTAGTAGGGGGAGGTCGTTTTGTCTAACCGGGAAAGGGTCTAAATTGCGATAAATGCGACTATGCGACATGTGAGCAGAGTCACGTAGTCGTAGATATTTTCTCAGTTCTCTTGGGGAAGTTCTTCCGAGAGTTGTACTCACCTGTTATATGTATGTGTAGACGAAGAATCCGACCAAGATGAAGAAGAAGTAGAAGAATTTATAGATGTTGTTGTTGATTGTCTGTTGTTGACTTGTTGGACTGCTAACCAACACTGCACATCAGCACCTGTTACGAGCTTTACATATAAGTATATAACTCTCTTTATAGATGAGGGTCCCAGGGGACTCTAAGAACTTTGCTTTATAATATATAAGTTGCACTTGTGACACTAAAGCGTGACGCTGTTATAAGGCATTTTGGTAGCACTTTGGGGATACATATAACACTTTAAAAAAAATAGTACGATCTATGCGATCTAGCCAGATATATGCATCTATATTGGATATATCTATATATATAAATTCATATATATTTTATGATTGGAAGCTGCGGCGCGCGCGGTACGATACGATACCAAGAATCCCAACAAACAAAAAATTAATAACCGAACTAACGATACGAATAGGGTAACGGTTGCGGTTACGGTTACGGGAAATAGTTGGTATTGGTATTGGTATTGGTGTGTAAGTGTGTACGGGCGTAGTAAAAAACTCAGTTCCGTTTTGTTCTGACTTTTTGTTTTCGGGGGCTCTTTGCAAGTTTTGTTGATTTTTTGTGTGTTTTTTTTTTGTTTTGTTTTCAGTTTCAGAGTTGCTCACGCGACGAAACCAACACGTTGAATAAAAGTTCGAGCGAATTTCAAATTCGCTTAAAGCCAATAAGTCAGTAGTCGGTGGCAGTGGCTGTGGCAGCGACGCCAGCAGCGGCAGCGGCACGCCGTGCGCCGTTCGTTTGCGCTCGCTCGTTCGTTCTAATGCGAGAGCCAAAAGAACAGAAACGACGAAACGGAACGACGCGACGAGACGAGACAGAAGAGAAACGAGCGAAAAGCAAAAGCAAAGGCGCGCCCGAACGTTTGTTGTTGCTATTATTATTGTTGCTGCGTTCTAAGCTCGGCAGCAAAAAAACAACAACAACAAATTAAAATCTAATAAGAAGCTCGTCGGCTCGCACGCTCGTTCGCACATTCGTTCGTTCGGGTTTATGTTTTTGTTGTCGCTCTCGAGCTGGTGGTGGTGGTGGGCGACAACGAGCTGAGAAGGCAGCGGGCGGCGTTGCGTTCAAGTCTGGTACACGCAAAGCACTAAAATGTGACGAGGCGACGGTCCGACCGACCGACTGCAGACTACTGGCCGACTGCTGAAGCGGAACGCTGAAAAATGGAACGCGCGCACGGCAAACAAATAAACAAACGCAGCCGCAAACATCGACCCAGTGACGGCGGACACTTGACGTCGGATATTTGCCGCTGGCGTGTGCCGTATCCCATAGCACGCTGCGGCTGCGACGCCACTGGCAAACGCTGTTGGAATGACTTGGAATTGAAACTGAGTTGCGCACGCACACACTGATGCACACAACACACACACACACACACTCTCTTTACGTGTAGTATGTGTGTATGTGAAAATGTATCCAAAAAAAAGTTTAAATTGTTGCCGGGTTGTTGTTGTTTGTATTGGATCAAAAGCTATGGAGGCTTTCATATACATAGTAAATATGTACATATTATGTAGAAAAAAAAATTATATAGAACCATATGGACTATATCAAACAGAATCGGATAAGGAGGTATAGAAAAATATTTAAAACATTTCTTGTTAAAGGGAACAATTTGGTGATAACAATTTTAAAATAAAGCAGTTCAACTTTTCATATAATATGAAATCTACAACTTCCCGCTTTAAGTTCAAGATGTAACAAAACAATTGATCCTTAACATCTAATGGATCAGTAGTCAGTAGCTTCCGAATGAAATTTAAAAATTCGCAGACAGTGCCCAACATTTGTAAATAACGCTGATACTAATTTTTAAAATATAAATTATTATATAAAAAAAATTACAAAATAAAAATTAAATTTTAATTTTTATCATAAAATTTAAAATAAGGATACAAAATTGAAAATTAAAGTTTGTTCAGTCTCTCATAACTCTTATTTGCGATCCCTAGAATAAATTGTGTATTAAGCTGCTTAACTTACTAGCTACATAATTCGAAAAAATAAAATATTCAGAAAATTTTATTCCCTCTTAAATTTTGAAATTTCCTATGTCAAATTTAGAAATTGAAATGATATTTCGGGAATTCAGAAGAAAGGGAAGAGCTTGCAAGTCTTCCAAGTCTAATAAGAGTTCTAAAGCTGCTCAACTGGACTGGAACGATTTGGCATTGGAACGAGCGTCGCATCGTACTGCAAACGCATTTGAAATGCAGCAGCAGCAGCAGCGGCAGCGGCAACAGCCGTGACCTTGAAAATACAATCTCAAAAACAAAGCGGGTATAAGAAGGGGCAGGTAAATGCCATGCGCAGCCGGCTGAGTGGGGCAAACAGTAAATGCCGCAACAGAATGTTGCACATTTCATATGTACACACATCACTATGTACCTATGTATGTATGTATATTGTGTGTGTAACGGCGATAAGGCAAAGAGAACACACTTAATTATTGCATAAACAGCAACAACAAACGATACATATGTACATACGTATTTACATTCATATGCATGTGTATGTGTGTGTGTGTGTGTAGGCACGAAGCAAGGCAACAATTTAAAATTGTCGCCACCTTCTGATAACACGGCAAGCTTATCAGCTTTCCAGCAGCAGCAGCAACGGTTGCGGCAGACGCAGGGACGGCGACGTCGACGTCGACGCGCTCTACGTTCCATGGGCGACGTGCCAAAATGCTAAAAAAGAGTGCGAAGCAACTAACAGATACACATACATACATACTTACATACATGTAAAATGTTAGGGGGCAGTCGACAATCAATCAAATGTTTTGATTTATTTCACAAAGCGCAACGAAGAGCTACAGTTCTCTGTAAATAAATGCACACATACATATGTATGTACATACATACGTACATTTGTACATAAAGTGGGCTTGAAATTGCTGGACGCAACCGGCGAAGAGCCGGCAACGGCAACAAACACAAAGCAGAAGAAGAGAAAGAAAGAAAAGCAAGAAAAAAAATACTGAAACAATAACAAAGCGCGCGCTGCTCGTGACTGGAGAGCAACAACAACAACAACAAACACGAGAGAGCACGAAAGCACACAAACAACCGGCTGTTTCGGTTTCAGTTTCGCTGAAATTCATTTCCACTGTTCCTCATGCTTGTTTGTCCCACTCACGCAGCGTCGGGCAGTCGTTTAACGCATTTTACGGATAGCCTCTGCTTATTCATCGTGTTTGTAACATTACACCAAGCCAATACATAAATGCATTTATATTCTCGCATTTGTTTATATAGTACAAGAATTGTCACATTCCAATAAGACACACAGTTAAGCTAAACACAACAAACTAAGCATAACATAAAACAACATCAACTACTACTGCATCAACATTTCAAGTGTATTCGAACTTCGGTGCGTCGATGTTTCGTCAACATTTACATTAAGAGAGCTGCTGCGTCGCTGCTCCAGCGGCGCCGACTCGACTGTGTATGAATATTAGCAAATTGTCAGCTATTAGTAACATTCAATTGTTTGGTAAATTATTTAACAAATTGCATTTTCATGGAAAATCTACAAATTTAGCGTTAAATTGCATTAATATGTTACTAATGAATTTAATAATATACTCTGTTATTTCTTTCACACTGTTAATGCTATCTCAATTACTCTGTTAATGCTCGTAGATACAAATGTAATTAACATTAACAATAAGCAATCCGAGCATTTAATGGAATAGTGTTGTTTTCATTTTCATTGATGCTGCGCTTTCTCTCTGCCCCTGTAATATGACAGAGAGCCAGAGAGAGAGAGTGAGAGCGAGAGCAAGCTCTGTCAAACACCGGCGGCAGAGCAACACACATTTCGTTTCGCTCACATTTCGTTTCCAATGTTCCAAGGCCGTCGTTTGACACGACTGGCTCGGCTATAGCTTCGGGTTCGCCAAGTGAATGTTCAGAATCTATTTATAGACATCACATCACGTCATGAGCTTTTGCTATACGCTGGCAATGTCGTGATCGCTTCGCTGATTGGCTGACAGCAACGGCAAGCACAACAACAAAGAGCAGGCAACGACAATCGGCAACTACAACTACAACTACTTAGGCAGCGACAAGCACAAAGCACATACAACAACAGCAAAACAGAAAAAAAGTTCTATGTCGCCGACGTCGTTGTTGCTTTCGGCTTCTAATAGCAAATTTATAAAGGAATAAAACGAGCATTAAAATCAGCAGCGGCAGCAGCAGCAGCAGCAACAGCAACAATATATCAAAAGCATAAATATTGAAATTGTGCAGCGATGCCAAAGCCGAAGCGACGCTAACGCCAACGCCAACGCCGATGTCGACGCATAAAGCGTGCCAAAAAACAAAAAAATGTAAACAGCCCACAAGCTGCAGAGAAACAGCTGCGACGCGACGCGACGGCCAACGGTTGCTGTGCGCCTGTTAATGCGTTCCCAGTGCGCGCACACGCACACAGACACACAGGGTAACAGTCATACACACAAACAGGTGGCAATTTGAAGTTACTAGTCGTTGGCGTCGCTGTTGCAGTCGCAGTCTCAGTCGCAGCCGCAGTTACAGTCATTGTTGCAGTCGCTGCCCAAATAACATTCATAACTGAAAATTGTGCTGTTAATGAAATGCAAAAACGTGTTATGTAAAGAAGAACAACAACAACATCGACAAGTAATTTTAATAGCAATTGCTTTGCACTTTTGCATATGCATGCACTATCTGTGTATGTATGTACATATGTGTGTGTATATGCAAATAAAAATTAATCATTGCAAACTAACAAAATCCATAAAATAAAATTTGCAATTGGCTATAAAAAGAATTAATACTTGTTCGAGTCATTAATACTCTTACGAAAGAGGATTTGAAAAACATTTAATATTCTTTCAGGATATTGACAAACAAATTGAGATACAAACAATTTCAAGATACACTTTATTCTTTATTGACATTATTTAATTAATTGTTTCGAAAATGTATTAATTGTTGACTTGGGTAATTTCTGAAACTAAGTCGAGTTTATTGAAATAACTTTAAATGTATATACAATTAAAAATCGAGTCGATTAAAATAACTATTAACAATATGTATAAATAATAATAATAAGGTAAGTCAATTAATAATTCTACTCAATACATAAGTAGTTAAGATTACATAAAATAAATATAAAAATTCTTAAGCTAAACATTTTTTATTTGGAAGTCTGCAAAAATTTTGATTGCAAACGCAAAGCGATGCAGAAATGTCAAGTGTTTCGTGACATTGTGCATGACCCATTGTAAGGGTATTCAAGTGTTTGTGGGTCGCCTTTGATGCGCCTAACAGTAGGCAGCAGCGGCAACTCCCCAGCCCGTGCCCACCCTGCCCCTGGCTGGCCCCGCTGTGCGACAGCCTGTCCGCTAAATAGGCGACTATAATTTTTAATAGCTTTTGTTTGTTACTCATACGCCCGGTTGTCCGCTCCCCTTGCACCGCCTCTAACACCCTCTACTGTACAGTGTGTACAGTGTACAGTGTACAGTGTACTGTGTCTGTACGCTGTGTCGATCGGCTCGTTGCAGTTCGTTGCGGCAATAAATTGTCAGCAATATATGCATGCACATACATATAATGAGATATATGCTATATATATGTACAGTATATACATATTTTGTACTTGTAGAGTAAAGATGTGTGTCGGTGTAGTTAAATGACTTTGTGGCAATAATTAGTTACAAATTGAAATAGTGTCGCAGCAGAATGCAAACACACAAATCAAATGACAAATGAAAATAAATATACAAATTTAAAATTAGCATTTTTTAGTTAAGTGGCGCAATTTGCATATTGATCGGGCCGGAATTTCGCCAAGTCGATGCCGATCGACGAATCCCGCAACGACCTCTGGCTATACTCTATAAATTATTGGCATATTGATGGCAGAAGCGCAGCCGGAAATGCCAGATGAGCTAATTGAAGTCGAGCACAAAATGGATCGTGTCGTTAATGGATCCCCATTTAGAATTCTACGAGTGTGCAAGATCTTGCAGCGGAATTTACTTAACAGTTTCTGGCTGGCTTAAAAGTGATATGCTTTGATCTTCCTTAAGCACTTTGATCGTTTGAAGATCTGCGTTGAAGTAATAAAAACGGATCTTTACTGACTTTCGGAATACAGGATATGCACAAATCTACTGTATGATCAATTTAAAGTTGTCAACTTCTTGACACACCTTTAAAAGCTTTTTGTATCTAGGCAATATTTATAAATTCAGCTACAAATTATGTTTGTTTTGCGATAAAGGTTCCTAAGTCACCTGCTCGGTATTTTAAATATTGTTGATCACCTGTAACTAATCCAGTGGATTATTGTTTGGATCATTTAGTAAGTAAGACAAAGAGTCGATCAGTCTGTGTTATCGACATAGGAATGTCTGACTTGTGATATCCATTATGTAGATACTAAGTCAATGGGGTATGATCACTGATCAAGTTGACAGAGTTGCAGATATTTTTAATCTTTACTTCAGTTCAAAAGTAAAATTAAAAAATTATAGTTATTTTTATTTTTCTTTTTGTAAATAATTCCAATTTTGTAAAAATTATGTTATGTTCGATTTAAATCTAACTTATGATCTTATGACTTTTGTTTCCCAAACTCTTTACTTTATAAGGTAACTTCTAGTCAAAATCTTGTTTATAATTTTCTTACTTGTTAACCATGTAATTTCCATTGCCAATGGCTCTGAGCCCAGCCCAGTTAAAACTAAACCCAGTGGCCCAGCTGGAGAGATCACACACTATGTTGACGATGTTAACGACAACAACAATACGATGTGTGTTGTGTGAGGGGGAGAAGAAGAAGCGGGGAAACGTAACGTATTCGCCGTGTGTGGACCGTGCCAAGCTGCCGAAATCTTTGACAGATCACCGTGTCAACGGTTGTCGTCATTGTTGTGCTTGTCGATTGTCGATTGTTATTGTTATTGTTGTTTACTCGTACATTGGAAACGAATTTGTTGCTGGTTTCCGAAGCAATGAGACAATGGAAATCACTGATCATAGACTGTCCATTGTGATTTATTGAGCTACCAAATTGCGCCGTCCTATTGAGGTAGATCCAAAGTAGATTCTAAAGTTAGTGCTAGAAATAAAAGTAAGGCTGTTTAGATTGAAAAAGTTCAACTTAAGGTAGTTCTAAAGGCAAAACCAATTTTAAGCTAAAGGTGAAAATTAAAGTCGAGCGAAGGTAGAACTAAAAGTTAGTCAAATGGTGCAACTTTATGTACAGCTGAAGAGCTGTAGATAAGGGTTAAGTTTAGGGTTAACTAATTTAAAAAATGTTTATTTTCATTCAAAATTTATATAAATTAAATACAAAATTTAAATTTAACTCGAGCTCAAATAATGCTGACTGTAGAGCTAGAGGTGTAGTTAAAATTTGTGCTGAATGAAGAGATAATGGAGAGCTTGAAATATAACTAAACGATCTAAGAACCTACACTACTAACGAAATGGATTCTTACAAAAAGTACAAAATGTAATCAACTTTTTAAGAAGAAAAAAGCGGCTTAAATGGAAAAATATAAAAATAAATTTCCCCCAATTTAAAAATTAAAGGATTTTCGACAGTGTAGAGGTAGGAAAAGAGCTGAGCTTCTTTTAAGGGATTGAGGTACGGCTCACAAATCGCCAAAAAAAGGAAGTGCTGCACCCATAGCTAAGAAAAGATATTTGAAAGGTTAATATAAAACTACATTTAAAAAATAGCGCTTTTTTCAGTTTAAATCTTGGAAAATTAAATGTTTTTGGTTTTTTTTTAATAAATAGATGTTTTAAAATTAGATAGCTTTAATAATTGTTCAATTGAAATGCAAGAATATTTGTTTATAATATTTACATACAAAATTAATTTTTTAAATATTATACTCAATCTTTAACTTAAATTTGTGATCTTGAAAATATAAGAAATATTGATTTTGTAATTACAACTTTGATTTTTTTTATGTGGCCTTAAAATTAAGATGTCTTGTTTATTATTAATAAGTTATTCAAATTTTAGATATAAATTATTAGTTTTGAGCCAAAAGTGTTAATTTTAGACGTTTTTTTTATCAGTGTAGGAATAGTAGACGATGAAGAGGTAGACCGAGTTATAGGGGCAGCAAGGGGCTAGAAATAGAGGTAGAACAAGCGGAAGTAAAGGTCTAGGGCATGTCAACAGCGAGAACGTAAACAAATTGAGATTCTTTTCATACTTATTTTGTATTTATTGGCAAAGTGATCGGTGAAGTGGTTTTTTATCTAGTGTCTGGTGACTGTCGACTGTCGACTGGCTACTGGATTTGGTAAATGTTTTTGTTTTCCGCATGCCAATCCCTCCTCTGTCGAGGTGTAGAAATTGAAAAGCAATGTACCAATAAGATTAACACATTGACCATTTGACATGGCTCTGGGCCATTGTTTTGATTGTCAAATGAATCGCAGCGGGTTGGACCGAGTTAAACGACACTGTCGATGGCCAACCTGTCCACATCTGAGGAAAATAAATTTATAAATATACATATATACAATATTATTGATTATGCGTTGTCTCTCTGTAGAGCTACAGCTTAATAACAGACTCTGAGACAGCGAAAAAGCGAGAATTCGAGATTAGTCAAAACGGAATCTGAAAAGGAAAGAGACGTAGATGAGGAGAGGAGGAGGAGAGAGAAGAGAAGAGAAGAGAAGAGAAAAAGGCATTAATCACACCGATTAGCTGTCAACCGAATTTTGTTATGCAAATCATCTATGTTGAGCATTAAGTATACGACTAGTTAACAGCTTTGATCAGTTTACAATGTGACGGTCTGAAGGCTAAGAGCGTAATGAAGACATACACAGTCATATATTAAATCGCAGTGGAATTCTTACGCGCACATACATTATTGTACTCTCATGTTAAATTGGCACAATGTGCCACATTGTAAGGCCCTGTAACTTGTCCCCTTTTTGCCATCTCTCTCTCTCACTCTTACACTCTCTGTTCAGAGAAAAAGTTCATGCAAAGATGCACGCGACGCTTTTATGGCCCATGCAAAGCCATAAAATGCGAATTGAATGAATGAGGGAGAAAGCTATGCGATGACTATGCCAAACTATGTATAGAATATCTATTAGGAATGGCCAGGAAATTGCATATAGCGCCCACAACAATGTTGTCATACCATCTAGGCAAAGCAATCCAATGGATACGCCACCTGTCGGCCACTCTTTGCCCCCAGGCAAAATGCATATAAATCCGTTGTGTTCCCCACAAACGCTATTGCGCCATATGGCGGGATTTTTACAGCCCAATTCGCCATTTATTCAAAACATTAAATTTACTTTGAGAAACGCTCGTTCGCTACATATTTTTGTGAGCACTCGTTACTCGCTACTCTTTGCAATTTTAAGGCTTTGAATTATTATATTGAATGATTTACAATATTTACTATTAATTTACTCAGTCAGTCACATTCACTCGCTGCTTGAGTTATCTCGTTGTATTTACTCGTTACTTACAGCTACTCGTCCAACTTTTTTTTATTCGCTAGATCAACTCAAATCTAAGCTACACTCTGAATTATGTTTTAAAAATTGTTTATCTGTTTTAAATGAACTCAGTAAGCTGGGATTAAAACGCTAACCGAGACCGTAACCTTTAACCGGCAAAAACCGATTGAAATTTAAAACCGTAACTGAAACCGTAACCGAAAAAAAATTTTCATTTGACCGAAACCTAAAAACCAAAACTCTGTAAGCCGAAATAACTGTTTGGTAACCGTTTCATTTATAAAGGTTAATTTCGGTTTTTCATGCAACCAAAATAAAACTTTTTTCAATTTTCAAATTGAAAAAAAAATTTTTTTTTTATTGTTTTTTTTTTAAATTGCAAATAAAAGTTATGGTATAACTTTTTTAATACAATTTTAAAAGCATGTTTTTTTTCAATCAAAATATAAAAAAAAAGTTTAAATTATTTTTAAATCGAAAAATTTTGATTTTTTCAATTCATAAGTCTTGTTTGCGATCTCTGATATTTTGTTATAAATTTGATATTTTATTTTTGTTTTTTGTTTTTCCTTTTAAATTTGGATTTTTGATATTCATTTTCTTATGTTTCATTTTGAATTTTTATTTAAGGTAGACATTATCGAATTTTCATAGCACTGAGTAAACGCATATAAAATAAATTTATTAAATGAAATATTAAAATTGTCAAAATGTAACTTAACTACATCAAACTGAAGGATATGTGAAATTAATGTGTGAATGAAACATTAAGAAAGTGATGCCTTTCTAATTATTATTATTATATTATTAATAAAATTATATTTTTGCAAAAGAAATCTTTTTTTTTTGTGATGCGAAACCATTTTAAAACCGCAACAAAAACCGGTTCACCGTTACGACAGCTTTATTCAAATATTTTGCGTGACCGATAACCGAAAACCTAAATGCGAACATAACCGAAACCGTAACTGAAACCGATATTCAATTCGGTTTTAATCCCTTCCCGTTGTTAGTACTCGTTACTCTTAGCTACTCGTCAGACTTTCTGTATTCGTTCTTAGTTTCTCTTTATATTTAAACAACTAATTAATTACTCGTTATTTTCTTAATCGCCCGTTACCCTTCAGATCCAGATTTAATTTATACATTTAGCTAGATTAAAATTACTCGTCACTTCTCTAATTGCTCAGTAAGCTAAGCTCGCTAAATTTTTGCCCGCATTTTCAACTTTGAGTTATTCATTACACTTGCTTAAACAGATAACTCTGACTGAATACTCGTTAGATTTTTGCATTAAACTTTAAAATTCTCGTTATATGACAAAATGATTTTTTAAGAAGTGTTGACAGTCAGTGATTAAAATGGCAGCAACTCAAGTCGCTCGTCAGTCAATTACTCGTTACATTTTGCAAAAGCCATCTTGATAATCACTTACGCTTGCACAACAACTCGAGCTGCAATTAAAAACTCATTAGAGGAACAGCAAGTGGTGGTGTCAGGTGGTTTCTGGTGGCGTCTGGTGGATTACAAGGACCCAGCAGACTGGGGACTGACCTTACTCGCTGGCCCAACTGATATTTGCACCTAGTTAGGAGCACACCGCAACCACAGCGGTAGTTCCCACACGTAACCAATGCGATAAGAGCCACTTGAGCAGTGAGTGGAGCTGCTGCTGGTGGGTGGATGGAAGGGGAAGGGGAAGGGTGGGGCTATCTGAATAGGTTCTTGGTCAAAAGCTGTCGAGTTGTCGTCGTATCGCGGCATTTGCTTGTTCTGGCTTTTATGATTACGCGGAAAATTCCCTTGAAACGGAAACAGAAACAACGCTGACCAAATGAAGAGTTGCAATTGCAGCAACAACAACGACAACGGCGACAACAACGACAACAACTCAATAGCAAATGCAAACATTGTTGTCTGTGAGCAACACGCAACTAAAACGCTTCCGGCCTTGTGCCAAGGTGCATGCCCCATGCCCCATGCCCCTTGCCTCTTACCCCTACTGCCTAAAAGCCAACCATTTTGGTTTCTCTTGTAGTTTCGAGTTGATGTTGCTGGTTGGTTTTTCATGGGAAAAAGTCGAGCGAAAAAGCGTCGCTTAAAGTGGATCAATAACACGCGGAGCTCGGCGCCTGGAGCCGCCAAGGGCGCATGTCACTCAGCCTGTCTGTCAGTCAGTCCGACAGTCAGTCAGTCACTCTGTCAGTTCGTCACTCACTAACTCACTTAGTCAGTCAGTCGCCAGCGACGTTGGCGTCGTCGCCCTTTTATAAACTTCAATTACAATTTAAGTGCCACGAAAGCCAACAGACAAAATCCACAACAGCAACAACAACAACAATTTGTAGTAAAAGCATACTTACAACAAACCCGACAACAACACACCACGTGAACAACTGCAACTGGTGACCCATTTCCATTTTTCTTTTTCCTTTTCATTCTTTTTTTTTGGCACTGTCTTTTTATGTCCAAATCCATCCAACCATCTTTCTCCGTCTCTATCTCTTTAAATTTGGTCGAAAGCAAAAATGCCTCAAAGCACTTGGAACTGAAGTTTCAAAAGGGTTACTGTAGATTTTTTTTTTAGCTATAACTTATATCTTATTAAAGGTCAGACTTGTAAGAATATAATAAAATATAAGACACAGATATACATTGATACATATCCATATTGAAATATTAATAGTATAAGCTAAAATTATATAAATATAAGTAGTAGATGTAAAAAGAGGACAAATCCGAGTTCAAAAGAATAGAGTGAACCGGAGCAATTTTCAAATCAATGCAAATTCTTGGACACTGAACACAAAAAATTATTAATTTATTTCATTTTAAGAAAATTCCTAAAAATAATGTGTCAAGAATTTTTGATTATTAGTATTTCATGACCTTTTCAATTTTATCATTAAACATATTTAATTGTCAAACTTAATTAGTTTAACTTACAAAATGTGTTACTTTAATCTCATCTTGAGTTTGTCGTTTAAATAATACGCCGTATATTTTGAGAAATCTTAAGAGATTATGTTTAATTAGTCATATCTTTAGTTTCCGTTTCGTATCTTAGTTTATTTTATAGATAAATCATAGAGAAAGTTGAGTAATCATAACAAACTAAGTATGCACTTATATGGAATTTTGGTCATATCTTGAAGTTGTTTTATTCAAAAATAAAAATGTAAGCAAAGTAATCTTCAGAATTGCTTTGTTTTGAGGACTTAAAAGCTTGTCACTTGTTTAGATAATTTTTGCTCTAGAAATAAATAAGTATAAATATCTGTTAAAATAGTTTTTTAATTTTACAATTTTTGCTTTTTCTTCATTTATATTACAAAATCATATTTATCCTAACTTTATGTTTTACTTTCGCTTATGTTCCATTTATGTAATAGTTGTTAGAGCTTTTAGTCCTTAACTCTTAAAGGGTAATATTCTATTAGTTGATTTTGAGACTTCTGTATAATTTTCGTTGACTTTCATCTAAAAGTCTTTTGATTGCTTCCTTTGTTCCTTTGTTTTCATGTGTATTTAATGAATCTTAGTACTGTAGATTAACGCCTTGAATTGTTCAATCTGCCACTATTGAATGTTTGACAAGTTTCTTGCCTTGCCGCAATGCCACAAAGGGTGGCAAGGCGAAGGAGATGGGGAAGGGTTTGGGGCAAGAGCCAGCTGTGCGCTTGTGTCTGCCACAGAATGAAATGCGACTCGACTATCAAAAAAAAAAAAAAAATAGAAAACGACGGGCAGTAGAGAGTGAGCTTGAGCGAGAGGGAAGGAGTCAGAGTGACAGAAAGAGACAGAGACAGAAGCAACGGTCCTGCACGCAACACGAAAAGTTTCTTCGACATTTTTCGCCGCCCGCTTTTACGATACGAAATTACGATTGTATAATAAAGCGGCAGGGGGTGGTTCCACTGCTGCAACGTTGCGGGGTGCTCAGGGGGAAGTGGGGAGGTGGGGAGAGGAAGGGGTAGCCCCAGCAGGCCAAGTGGGCCGCCATTTTGTGTGCAGACTTGTGGCGCCAGTTTTATGTACTCGAAAAGCAACACGCGTTTCAACGACGACGTCGTCGACGACGACGACTGCGAGGAGCACGAGGACTTGGCCAGGACGAAGGAGACGGCCAGGACGATGGAGGACAGAGGACAGAGGACTGCGAGCTGTGGATTGCGGATTGCGGATGTGTCGGCGACGCCAAGCGTTGGACTAGGACATAAACTCATTTATTGTGTGGGGCGTAGGTAGCTAGCATTGGGTGGCGGGAACACAGGGAGCAGGGAGGGGGAAGGGGGGTCTATGGGTCGTCTGAAGAGGGGAAAGGTTGGTCGCCAGCCGGTCGAGCGCTACGCAATTAATTCAAACACTCGAAGGACGGCACAGGACATTTCCATTCTCGATTCTCCATTTCCACACACCTCTCGCCTGTTTTACCAAAGGTAAAAATAACACACACAAAAAAAAACCTAACAAAAACAAACAATAGCAAAATATACAAGGAAAACAAAAAAGAACTTTTCCCATTTTTTTTCGTTTTTATTGTTTGCCGATTTGTGAGTTTCCACTCTTTCTCTTCCCCGCTTTCTTTTGTTTCTCCCCCTCTGTTAATTTGCTCGCACATATTTGCGTATGTGATTTGGCCTTAGGCACGCGGCTAATGGCGTCAACAAATGCGTGGGATGCCACTTAAAAGCAGTCCTTACCCCTCCTCATGCCCCTTAACCACCCCCCTCCGCCCCTGTGGTCATTCTCTATACGAACTGGGGTCTCAAGTCCAAGCAGATCGACGCTTTTGATATTCGCCGGCGCAGACAACGCAAAAGACACATATATTCACACACACGCACACACACACACACGCACACAATCATAGGTATGTGAATGAGAGCCTCTTGGCATTTAAACACTCACAAAGTATGTTCATTGTACACACATAAGTATGTGAGAAGCTCAGCTGATAAGGAGGCTCTGTGTGTTCCTCAGCGGTCAGTGGCGTCGCCGAAGGGGGCGGAAACTTGTCGTGAACCCCTCTGCATTCATTCGACTGTTGAAGCTTTGCTGCTTAAATTAAATTGCTGTTAATAACTTTTTTAGTAAAACAAATAATGTAAATAAAAATACCTTAATAGAAAATACAAAAAATATGTACGTACATAAAACATATAAATTAATGTGTAAATTAAAAAATATGTATGTCATTTTAAATTATGTACATATGTATATTAATTAACATAAATTAAGACAAAAACAATAGCTGTAATCGTAAAATTAATACTCTCACAAATTTATAAAATAAAAATGTTTTATTAAGTTTTTGTTAGCATAAATTATATATAATAAAAAAATTAAATATTAGTTAAACTATAATTCATGCAAAGTGAACAGCTAGGAATAATATCTTAATTATGCTTGCGTCAGACGAGCACTTTTTCACCAACAATTTTTCCCCGTCGGTGAAGTTGCCATTCGCAGTGTCAGTTTTTAGCCGACACAAAACTCCGATGCTTTAGAAATTCTGACTGTCCACACCACACCGTTTTACATTAATAAAAAATGTCGGTCAAAAAATAATAAAAAAAAATACATAACCCCCGTTTTAAAACCCACTCTACGCTCCTGCGCGTTTTCGTTATGTGCTTGTGGTGTTGTTGTTGCTGTTGTTGTAACAGCATTTGAAATGCTCTGGAATGTTCTCAATTAAAATGAATCATATCCTCAACCTATAAGTGAACTTTAAATTAAATAAAGATTACAATTGTGCGACAACAACAACGACAACAACTTGTGCGTTGGTGACTTTCAGATGACGGGATTGTTATTCCCTCGAAGAGAACAGGAAAACAGGAGAACAGCAGGCAGGAGGCAAAAGGTTGAGCTTCCCTTATAACTCACAGTTTGTTTTTACTCAATAAATTTGTCATAGAAGGGGAGATTCATGTGGGGATTTATTTCAAGGTCAATTGATTAGATGCATTTATTAGATTAGCATAGCTTGAATATCTGAGACTTAAAGATATTTTATCTAATAGATACTATTATACAACCTTAACATATTCTCAGGCCAGTTGAGTTCAGGGACCGAAATCATTATAAGTAATATTATAAAAATTATATTTTATTTTTTACTTTTGCTTCAATGATAATCATAATTTTTGAGTAATATTTTAAAACTTAGACCAAATCAGTAAAAATTATTAAAATAAAAATCACGTTGGAAATACAGAGATTGTAAAAAAAAAACATTTTGGTGTAAATAATTATTTTTTAGGTCTCTTATAAGAATGTGTTTTTTTACAATTCCAGAAAAGTTTCCAGAAAATTTACCTATGTAAATTGTCCCTGCTGCAGTAAAGTAGATTCATAAGATTATATTGTAATCGTGGGATAGATATTCTAAGGTTTATTTACTATTTCTGTAAAATATTTTTGTTTATGTACTGACAAATATATATCTTACCGCTACATTTTTTTTCATAGTCGGTAAAATATATTTGTTTTTCCAAAACACATTTTTTTTTTCAAAAACACATCAGAATTTTCTATATATATAGTTTTTAAATATCAGAGTGCTAAGATTTTAAATCTCGCATCTAATGCATCAGATATGCTGTTGTGTACATCTTCCCATTAAAAATATGCGTATTTATCTACAACTATGTTCTGGAAAATCTTGAGAAATGTTAGATACAGAATCGGGAATATGCTTAACAATAATAAAGATATATAAGTTTTTTATTACCAACGATTTACTTGAATTTTTCCATTATTAATTTAAAATATTGAATGCGTTAAACTATTGATCTGAAAGTTTTTTTTTAATTTGTTACAGATACTTTCAAGCTTTGGGCTTAGGTAAAAGAACCATAATATAATTAATAAGCCGAACATAATTATAATGTGATAACACACCCCACGATTGGGGTATAATGTGTCAGTTAGCCAAGTTCTTTCAGAAACCTATTTGTAGATAATTGACTAAGACATATGCAAATTACGGGTGACTGAACAAATGCATAAAAGGTAACAGGTTGCTGGAAACGGAAGTGATAAGTCAGAGGTTGCCCAGTGCAAACAGAGCCCAAGGCGAAAACTATACAAATTACACAAGATAAACTAAACCATGGAAAAAACATTTTGTGTTCAATCTCATGTATGCTGCAAGATAAAGAAAACATGTCTGAGTCGTGACTCAGTTGTGCTATGCAAATCGAAGTCATTTGACAGCTAAAGATCTTTAAATGATTGACTTTAGAAAATATTGTGGGTCGTTTTGGCAGAGTAGAATTACAGATTGGCATAGTAGAGTTCTTTTAAAAAAGAAATTCTTCGATCTCTAATGAAGATCCTTTGAAATTTTAAATAAATTGCATGATCTGCAGCAAGACATAACTAGATGTAACTTGTAGATCCCTGATGCCAATTAATTAGTTATAAAACGATCCTCATTTCAGAAATCCTTTTAGAGTCGGAGTCAGTTGATTTCTTGCGAGGATCACTTGGAAATCAAACGATCCTCGTGAGCTGATCTTTACTAAAGTTGAAAAAGAGCTTTGGAGAGAATTTTTATGTTGAATGAGTTTAGAAAGTTTCCTTCCTGCGTGATCATCTGATCCAAGACTAATATGTCAAAAGGGATAACTGATCTCAATAGGATCTCTGGCAGCATAATTTGATAAGCTATTGAGGAGTTGTCAAAGCGTGACACAGCAAGACCTGTAGATCAATGAGTCAGAGCTGTGTACTTAATTTGCACATTGCAAATGAAAGTGATCAATAAACAAATGATCTTTATGATACAAGTAACCTGACAGCCTGGGAGTTAAAACATGACTCACTGAGCTCGATCATTTGGTACAGTTAATAATCACAGCTAAGACTTGCAATCTTGTTAATTATGTGGGATATTTTTAGGATGAAATCTAATAAGTTAGCGATCAAGTTAAAAAGGATCTTGAGAGGATGAAATTTCATAAATTCGCGATTCAGAATTGTAGGTACTTGAATAATTATAATTTGCTATATATAATATAAACAGACATGGTTATAGTTATAATTATAGTTCAACTAACTGATACTCTCCATATCTAAGTCTGACTCAACGATCTTTTGGCTCCACCCACAAGCGAGATAATTAAAGATCGTCTGAGTCAGATGTGTAATCTCTGGCAATAGATAATGCAAGTAATCAAGCAAATGATCCTTATGTAATTATATAAAATCTAGGAGCTATTATAGCCTGACTCAGCTAGCTTGGCAAATAACGTTGGCTCCACCCATCGCAAAGTTGGTTGACCAATGGAATTGACGGCGATCGCTCAACCGAGTCGACGATCGGCCGACGATGATCGACGAGGCGAACTGTCGCTCGGCTAACGATGTGAAGTCATTTGTTCAAAATAGCAATAATTACTTAATTCAATTAACTAATAAATTCAAGATATTTGCCAGCGATCGTAGCAACGACAACAACAACAACAACTATTCGAATATGTTGTTAACGGCAATAAATTATAAGCGCCCCGTGTACTCATAGATAACTAATAACAATGCCGGGCGCCGAACGCATTAACAAATACTCGGTTGTAATTGCTAATTATAACAGCACGACAAACTGGACATATCGAGTAATCATAGGGCTCTACACACGAGTGTGTATTTTAGAGACCCCGGGTCTCTTGGGATTGGTAAACTGGACGCTTATCGCTGGCCAATGACAAAATCTGGCGATCTACTTTGCAAAAGAAACAAATATCTCATCGATTTTCGGTGGGGACTTTGACGCAGGGAATACGACGGCGGAGGAAACTCTGTTCAAAAGTCAACGTCGATTAGATTGTTTCGTATATTAAATCATGACTATTTTCTTATTATAGTTCCGCTTGTTTTTAGGCACATTCCAGGCAGCTCTCTGTGTTACGTGTCACGAGAAATGCTTACTTCGTTAGACACTGCGTATACTTAATATGACAGTAAAGCAGCTTTTTTTTAAACGACAGCAATATTAATTGCTTTTTGACAACTTAAGTTAGTGATTGGTTTGGAATTACGTGCAACTTTAAAGGGCTCAAAATGTACGTCTTTTGTAACATATTCTTTCATTTGATATTTAAATAATCTTAATTTCATATATTAAGTTTAATTTTGTGAAAGTCTTTTGATATAATTTAAGTGTAAAGTGCAAAGAATCATTATTTATGATTTTTATTTTATTCGCTCAAAATAAAACTTACTTTAAAATCATGGCTTTTGTGTACGAAAAGAAACCCAGATTAACCGATAAAATACAAAAACAAACCTTTAAAATGATTACGTAAACTGAAATCCTTAAAAATCTTTAAATAATCATTACTATGGCATTTTTATAATATAACTCATTATGATTACGTTCCCTGATAAATATAGTTTAAATTTACAACTTGTATCTTTTTGTATAATGCCGTCAAAATCGAATCATTTTATGTGTAGAATTTAATGTATGGAACTCTTGTTTTGGAAAAGTCCACTAAATGGATTTTTGACTTTATTTTAAAAAGGTTTTCAACAGTTCGACATTTATTTAAGTCCTTTAATAATTGACATTGACTTAAAAAAAAAAATTTAAAAAAATCTAAAAACGATTTTGTGAAATGTTTGTGATTCGTCTTCTACATGAATCATTCGTTAAGTTCTTTGTTTTTTGATTGATTTCCAAATCGTGTTTCAAAATTTGGCAAACTACAGTCAGCTTTTTTTTATTAACTTTCTCGACAACTAGCGATGTTTAATGTGCATGTTCGAACACGTTTAACCGGGCGAAATTTTGTTGGTAAAGCATCTGCAACGCCCACGCTCCGAGAGCTGACTTTAAATCGATGCAAATGAGTTTAACTTTTATTTAATTTTGTTTTTATTTATTGTTTGTTAATGAATTTTTGCACAAATTTTAAGTCGCAACAAAAAAAGCTAAAACAAAATAAATAAATCGATACGAAGAATTATATATATACATACATATGTATATATATAATATAAGCTGATTATTTGGTATTTTTTGTTATTTTTTGGTGTTTATCTGTTGTCTTTGGTGTGCACATAGCTAAAAAATAAAAAGAGAGACATAATAATAATTTATATGCAAATTCGAATATTTTGTGATTAAACCGTTTAGCTTTTTTCATTAGCACCCCGATTCGAGGCACGCCCCGTTCAGCTCGTCGGTCCGTCAGTCCGTCAGTCAGAAAAAAAGCAGAAAAATAATAATGCTTTTGGGCCACGTTGTCAACACAGTGCCCAGCGGGTTGGCCCCATAGACATTTGGCTCAAAAGCCGGCTCAACAGTTGCCAGTTGCCAGTTTGCCAGTTGATATTTGCCAGCTCTGTTTTTGATTAAGCTCATTTGCATTTGAATGGTCCCTGCGCGGCGTCTCCCCCCCGCTAATCAACATTGACAAACACGGTCAGTTCCCTGCCCCTGCCCCTACCCCTACCCCTAACCCTCTCCTACTCTTTGGCCCCCCTTTGGATATCCCCTCGAATTCAATACACTGCCCACAAAACTGACGCTGGTTTTATGTTACTCTCTATGCAAAAAGGGAACTGTGATGATGAGGCGGAGCAGAAGCAGGAGGAGACAGTAAGAGATAGGGAGACAGGGAGAGAGGGAGAGAGGCGAACAACTTTGAATTTCTAATAAGCCAAGTTGTTTGCGCATGAGTCAACGGAGCGTCGTCAATAATATCCATGACACCCGGTTAGTTGGGCAAATATTTATAGAAGCACTCGCTATATCTATCTATGTGTGTATACATATATGTATCTGTGTGTGTGTGTGTGTGTGTGTGCACACTTGTTTGATCTTTCAGTTAGTGCGACAGACAGTGCCAATTCAATTACAATTCAAGAAAAAATATTCATTCTCTCGCAATGCCTGCAACTATCAACTATCAAGTATTGTGGTTATCGATGCCTCCTCGACACTCCCTTCTCATACAATACCCCTAGCCCCCCTCCCTCCCCTTCGTTGACGGTCCCCTCCTCCAGTGTCTCTAATAACTGCTACTCATCAGCGAGCTGGCAGCTATTTTTAGCAGCTGAATCTCCAGCCACTAAGTCTGCGATGATGGAAAACAACTAATAACGCTAGAGGCGAGTATGCCCGACAGTGTCATACTCATTATCAATATGATATAGTATGTATATGTATGCCTAGCCATTAAATTTATTGGCAAGAATGTCATTTAAACAAGGAAAAAAGATAGCATGTGAAAATTATATTCCAACTACATAATTACAAAAACAAAAAATTTAATTTACAAAAAAAAAAAAAAATTGGATTGGAACTCACATTTCGAAGGACATATGGGCATTTCTCCAGAAATGTCAACCAAGCCTAAAAACGAAAAATTGCTCAAAAACT
>JBAMBJ010003671.1:0-46604 GCA_037043495.1 Drosophila recens | reverse complement strand
CACAATATATAAATTTGCCTTCTTTTTTTTAAATTAAGACAGGAAATTTGTTTTTTTTTTAATAATTCTGATAAGTATATATATGTTTATCGGTATTTTTTTTTATTATGTATGTAATTATTCCATATAATTTAATTTCAGTTGTAAATTAAGTTTGTATTCAGGGAATTTTAGATTCAACAGTCTCGTTCACTTGCTCTAATTGAGCTGATTATTCTTCGGTTGCTTCATTAAATACTCCCACGACGGACAAAATTTCCTGTACTAAGTTTCGCCCATCATTAACCCAAAGCAGCCCCCATAACAACCCCGAACAATCCCACAATGACCCCCCCCCCCTCATGAATACGGACAACACAATGGTTGGCGAAACTTTGGAGCAAACAATTTTCACATAATAATCCTTAAAATGAGTTTAATTTGTAGAGTAAAATTATAACCAGAGAAAGGACGATAGACAGAAAAAGGCAGGAAGAGGAAATGCGAAAGGCAGAGAGGCAGAAAGGGAGGGAAGGAGAATGACAATGAGTGTGCAAGGGAGATAGTTGCCTTTTGTGCCATTTATGAAATATAATGAAGCCCAAAAGTTTGGCTTATCCTGGCAAAACCTTTTGTTGTCCCTCGCTTTGGAGTGGGTAGAGATTTTGAGGGCAGCGGGTAGAAGAGGTGTATTATTTTTTATTTTTGGGATGCTGCATATTTTTTGTTGGATTTTACATTTGATTGATTTGCCATGCTGGCGACTCGATTTATGCGCAGCGATAAGAATTTTATGGTTTATCTTTGAGGTGTGCGCCGTAGACATAAATTGTGCTATGGGATTCGGGATTTGGGGCAGGCGGCATTCGAATCTTTCCGCACAGCAAAGCACACAAAAATACAGAAGAAGAGGCATAAAAAACATAATTTCCTGGCCCAGATTGCAGCTTTGTGATAAGAAGCCGTCGTCAGCGTTGTCAACGACGAATGAGCTTTTCATCATAATGATGGGCTTATTGTTTATTATTTGTGTACAAACAAACATATAAAGTCACATTTACATATGTATGTAGTTAGATTTTTATTCGGGCTGTGATGCGACATTTATTAACTGATTGGAGTGGAGCACCAATTAAATTTTGCCTTGCGCCATAGTCGGAAAAACTGGCAACTCTGGGCAGACAGCGCGACGACGCTGCCGCCAATTACGTTGACAGCAGAATTTAATAAGAAGCGGCAAAGCAGCAGGCAAATGAAGTCATGAATGTGGAAGCTGCGACGTGTCAGAGCGAGACGACGCATACGGGGGAGACAACAACACTAACAACAACAAAAGAAAAGAAAACAAATCCAATGTGGAAATGGACAAGCGACGGTTGCGGTGGCTGCTGTCGCTGGCGCCGCTGTCGCTGCTGCTTGTTATAAAATGCTAATACGCGCAGCAAAAACGCTTTGAAGATTGAATTATTCAATAATAATTAGGCGTGCGAGCGGGACAGCCGAAGATAGCAACGGCTGCGGCACTGGCGTCGTCTCGCTCGCACAGCGAGCACACAAACTCACCACACTGGAAACGAAAGGCGGTTGAAAAGAAGGCGGCGCAAGAAAACACAACAAAAGGTAAATAGGAAAAAAAACGCTGTGAGCGAGAGCATAACCGAAACAGTTAGGCCAATAAAAATGGTGTCGCTGCAAGCGAGTGAGCAGCGGGTGCGAGTGAGAGCGCGCAAGAGCAAGAGCAGAGTCAGGCCGGTTTAGCAGCCACCACAAGCAGGTTTCAAGTGTGAGTGCGTGTGTGTGCGCGTGTGTGTGTGTGCAGTGGCAGCAACAGCAGTGGCAGCGACAGCGACAGCAACGACAGCAGCAGCGTTCAGTTGTAGAACAAACGTGATCTCAAGAGGACGTGTCTCTCTCTCGAGTGTTTACAGAGCCGCCGACGTGAATTGAACGCCACAAAGAGCAAATGAGCAAAACGTGTGCGTGCGTGTGTGTTAGTGAGTGAGTGTGTGTGTGATGAACGAGCGAATTAATTAAAAGATAATCAAAACAAATTAACGACACACATATTTCAACTGAATTCGAACTCGCGCGCAACTTGACAGTGCAATGTTTTAATAAAAAGCAGCAGCAATAATTGCAATTATAAAACAAATTAACAGTAGATAAAATACAAAATAGATCCAACTGGCTTTATGTTAAAGCTGTCCAACAATCTGAGCGTGAACGCAGCGAACAGCAGCAACAAACGGAGCAGGAGCAGGAGCCGAAGCAGGAGTAGCAGCCAGAGCAGGATTATGACAGTGACGGGCCTGCGTCCAACGATGACCAGCCCGACGGTGCCGCCGACAACGGCGCTGAGCAGCTCCGGCAGCAGCAGCAGCAACAGCAGCAGCTTGACCTCCAACACGCTGACCTCCAGCACGGCTGCACTGCATCCGCTGGCGAGTCCCACATCGCCGTCGGCCTTGTTGCTGGCACACCAGCAACACTTGCTGGCACAGCACCAGCAACATCAGCAGCAGCAGCAACAACAACAGCAACATCAACAGGCATTGCAGCTGGCTGCAGTGCATCCGCCACATCATCTGCACAAGAGCAGCTCCAGGCTGAGCAACTTCAGTGTCGCCTCGTTGCTGGCGGACACGCGACCACGGACGCCCAGCGCCAGCGACGCGCCCACGAATCTGTCCAGCTCCGCCGCCACATCGCCCATCTCGCAGAGCAGCGCCGCGGGCACGCCTCCACCGCCTCCACAAGCCGGGCCTCCGGCCGTGCCGCCCACGCATGCGTTTCATCCCGCCGCCGTGGCGCACCACGCCCACTTGCTGCACGCCGCCCACGCGGCGGCAGCGGCGCACGCCCAGCAGCAACACCAGCAGCACCAACAGCAACAGCTGGCGATGGCGCAACTGCGTCAGGCCCAGGCCGACGCCAGCCGTGCCAGCTCCCCGCCCGTCTCCGCCTCCGCCGGCTCCACGCCCAGCTCGACGCCCGTGGCGCACGGAGTCGGCGCCAGTTCCACGCCCCACGCCAAAAACGAACGCCACTCGCCGCTGGGTGGCAGCAGCCACACGGACTCCGAGCTGGAGTACGACGAGGACATGCTGCACGAGCACGACGCCGACCACGACGAGGAGGAGGACTCCATTGTGGACATCGAGGACATGAATGCCGACGACTCGCCGCGCTCCACGCCCGACGGCCTCGACAGCAGCAGCAAATCCCTGGAAAGCTCCCACGGCGGACCACCTGGCTCGGGTGGCAACGCCGGCCAGATGTCAGCCCAAATCCACCAAGCAGCTTTGGCCGCCAGCGGTCATGTGCCCATCCGGCCGACGCCGTTCACAGCTCTGGCCGCTGCCGTCGCCTGGGGCGGCATGGGCGGAGGCGTGCCGTGGCCAGGAGCACGGCAAATGCCGCCCTTCGGACCGCCGGGTCTGTTCCCAGGACAGGGCTTCGGAGGAGGTAAGTGTCGACTCAAGAATATCCATAAAACAACTGCATAAGAAACCCAATTAGCACTGAGAATTCCAATTACGACGCGTTCACACCTGCCAGACATCTGTGCCAGCTTGAACTAATTATAATTAGTCAATAATTATATACCAGAACTAACGAAACTTAAATGCTGTTTAGGGGAATTCCAATTCCAAAGAATGTGCACTTTTGTGTGCTGCGAAAATAGTCGCTTAGTAATACGAGACTTTTGAAAACTTTGAATTTGATAATTGAAATTGAAAATCTAGAATACATTTTGTATTTTTCGAAAATCAACACTGACTTATTCAAGACTTTGAAAGAATATCAACTCACTATTTATTTCAATTTGAATTTATTTTTTAATTATGTAAAATTTTAGGCATTTATAAGAAATTGCGAATTAAAGGAGATTTTCATTTCCGGAGTTCTCTTTTTTTACTTTTAAATTTGATAATTTAAATTCTAGAATACCTTTTGTATTTTTCGAATATAAACACTGACTTATCCAAGTCTTTTGAAGATGTTCAATGCACTATTTATTTAAATTTCAATTTTTTTTAATGTAATTTTTTGTAATATAATTATAAGAAATTGCGGATTAGAGGAGATTTTCATTTCTGGAGTACTCAACTTTTACTTATTTTCATAACTTTATAATTAATAAATTTTTTTTTTTTAAAGTTGAGATTTGCAAAAATTTAATTGGAAATGAAATGACTAAAAATGAGTGTAGTTGAGATTTCGATACAGTTTTTTAAACAGTTTCCCCAACTATCAACCGATTTAATACTACGAAAATAATCCCTGACTAATCTAAGACTTGGAAATGATTTCAATTTGACTATAAGATTAATGATTGTTAATTTATGCAATGTTAATTAATTGTCCAAATTAGACATTTATAAGAAATGGCTGATTAAAAGCGATTCTGATTTCTGGAGTACCCTTTTTTAGTACTTGCATAATTTGTTATTTGATCAAGACTTTTATATGAAATTCTGATTTCAAATGAGATAGATTAAACTTATGATTAGACATACATAATTGGAAATTGAATGACTGTTGAGTTGTAGTTGTGATTTAGTTTCCCCAACAATCAGCCGATTCAATAGGCATTATCAATATATCGTTGTCTCTCCATTTTGTGTGTCGAGTCGTTTAATTGAATTTAACTGACCCGCGCCTCAATTGTCGACTCTCTGTATGATAATGGCTGCCATCGACGGCCATCGACGGAGCTGCGGGTGCGGCCACTGCCTCTCTACCCCCTCCCCTCCCCTCTCTATGCCATTGTAGATATTGCCTTCACCTCTGATGTTGCCCCCGTGATGTCTGATGTTTGTAGTCAAAGTGCGTGGCAATTATTCCGTCGCTTTAAATAAAACAATGAAATGTTCTTGATTGCGATGACCATTTGCTCGTATAATTCACAACATCATTATTATCATTTGTTGCTGTTATAGTTGTTGCTGTTGCTGTTGTTGTTACAATTGTTGTTGTTGCTGTCGCGTCGGTTTTGATTTAACTCAATTGTCGCGTCTGCTTATTCATTATTGCATTGACGTTTTTCGTTGTGTTTTTTGGTGTTTTCCGGTCCAAGTCAGCCCCCCAATATACTATACTATATGTTATGGTGTATATAGTCATATATCTGACTAAACCGACTGGCCAGACTAATTGAAGCGAGTCTGACAGGTCGAGTTGGGACGATTTGTATCTGCATGCACAGTTCACACTTTTCTTGCATTTTCCGGCAGCGCGGCAAAAAAGTGACCAAGCGCTTGCAACACTTTTGCCCCACTTGCCACACTTACTTGCCACTTGCCACTTGCAACACTGCTACTGCTGCTGCTGCTGGTCACACCTTGCTGCAGTCCAGGACATGGAAAAAACCCTAAAAACTGCGACGGCTGACAGACATGTGAACTTTACCATTTGCTGGGGCAAAAAACCTATCGCGAACTTTGCATTTCCGCCCAACAACAGCAACAACTCGAACAATAACAATAACATTAGCAATATAAACAAGAAGCTGTTTGTTTTTTGTCTCTGTTGCTCAGTTGCATTGTTGTTTTATAAAGCTGTCAGCGAGCAGACGCCCATGAGAGGCGCCACATTCAGCATTCAACATTCAACATTGGTTTTTGCTACAGACAACACTCTTGTAATTAACATACTCCTGAATGCAGCAGTGAATAAGTATTGAGTTAATCGAGTACTCAAATGGGTATTATTCGTTATTCATTATGAATTAGCAAGTAATAAATTAAAATTATTAAACCAGTTTAAACTCTTTGCCTTTTTCTTACTTTTAACTGACTCTTTTAACTGAATTTAATTGTGATAAATTCTGCTAAAATATATAATATGTTAGCTTTACAAAAAACAGAATTCATAAGAATAATAATAAATAAATAATAAGTGATATACTAAAATTATTGAAATCTATTTTAGTCCTTCTTCACTTTCTCATTTTCAACAGACTCCTTTAACGGATTTAAACCAGCTTAATATCTTTTTATTTTTCTTACTTTAAACTGACACTTTTAACCAGAGCTCCCGAAAATTGCTCAACCAAATTTTTCTAAGCTGTTTGTTCAGTGAAATGAGCACAAAAATTCATAGAGCAAGAGCAAAATCGAGTGCTCGGGTCTATTTGTTTTTTTGAATTTGCTCATTTGTGCCTATATTGATCTCAAAGTAGGCGATCAAACCCTTCGAAAAAAAAACACTTGCAAAGAAACTTGTAAGGGAGACGCTCTGAGCGAGAGCACATTGCGAAAGAGCACTTTGACATTTGGTCTCGAAAAAAATCTTATATGTAAGAATGTATCAGTGAATCAATGAATCAGTGGCATCTATAAAATCTAAAGAAATATATAAATAATAAATCCAGGTTGTTAGTCTGATGCTTACATCATTTATTTTTTAAATATTTTATATTTACAAACTATAAAATCAACCAAAACCAATGCCACAGCTTATTTCAACCACATACTTTCAAGCTGTGCAATTATCCGCTATTGTTTCTTATGCAGGAAAACCACAAACATTGTTTTTAAGTACATATATACGTATTATTTATTGGTCTGCATTTAATTTTACTAATAGAAGTGAGTTTATGTTTTCAGCACTTAGAGCGCAGCGCTTCTCGCTTAAGATAAAATGAAGTGCTGAAAATGCTCTTTCCACAGACACTTGTGTGGCCGGAGTAGCTAAAACCACATTCGCTAGCTCCGCCAAATGAGGTGTTTTGAACTGGAGCGTCCTGTAAAATTCAGTCATATTTGCCTTGAACGGCAAACGGCCATTTGTTAAATGAAAGTTGTCTGATCGACATCTCTTTTTGCTTTACATGATTTATTACGTTCCTTGAATGCATGGGGTCCATTAAGGTACGGAACCCTTTGCTGTCCAATGCGATAAACGGTCTTCCGTCTGTTGTGACCATTTGAACAATTGACGATGTGACTTCTTCTTCGTTTGTCTCGATTATAAATTTTCGTTTTTTTTTGTTTTGGCTGCATGCTCGGATCATTATTGTTAAAGTCCTCCAAGACTTCTAAATGCCGTGAAGCCAAATGACGCCTTAAATTTGTAACGTGCTTTCCTGCGATGTGTTGGCCACACACATTACAGACAGATTTGTTATTTGCACTGTTGAACGTAAAGAAAATATGAACTTTTTTGTTATTCTCGCGGCTGTTCATATTTATAGTTTTTTTGGAGAACTTAGCGATATGAATTCCAAAATGCGAGTGAAGCTCAGCTGCTTTACACACATGCACGTATAAATTTAAACAGAAAGAGCCTACTTTTATGAGATTCGTTTAGCTAAGCACGAGATCAAAAAAAAATTCGAAATAACTTGCTTTGCTCTTTAGTTTTGCTCTTTTGCTTGAGAGCAAAATATTTGATATTGATCTGAGCACTTCCCAAAGGGGTCTGGGAGCGAACACTTTTTTTGGGAGCCATGAAAAAAATAGAGCAAATTTCGGGAGCTCTGCTTTTAACTGATTTCAATTGGGAAAAAATTCTGCTAAAATATATAATTTGTTAGTTGTACAAATAACATAATTCTTTATAAAGAAACTATGGAAATTTTATTATTATTATGAATAAGTGATATACTAAAATATTTAAAATCCATTTAATTCATTTTCCCTTTATCATTTTCAACTGATTCTTTTAACTGATTTTCATTCTGAAAAATTCCGCTAAAATACTCTAAATATGTATAAATTATTTGGTTATACAAATAACACAATTCTTTATATATAACTATATGGGAATTGCTGTCATTCAGTCATCGTGTATCTACACTTTATTAGGCCTCTTAAAGAGTCCATTCAAATTGTCTTCAAATTGACAGCGACAACAACAACAGCAATAAGAACAAAAAAACTATTTCAAACATTTGCCGCTTATTTTGTCATTTGCTGTCAACTGCAGCTCCACACACACACAGTCACACACACACACATGCACACTCACACACAGATACAGATACTTCTGTCTGTACAACTTTATTTCATTTTGGCAGCTGTTTTATGTTTTTTTTTCTGCTTTGAGTCTCATCCTCAGCAGGTCTCATTAGCGCAGCAGGTTGTCTCAATCTCTCTCTCTTTCGCTTCCTCTCTTGTTCTGTCGCTCTGTCTCTCTTACTCCCTTGGTTTCTTTCTCTTGTGACCTGTGAAGCTATCTGTTGCCGCATTATGTCAAGTGTTAGGTACTTAGTGCCTCACAGCAAAGTATCTGTATCTATAGCTACCGTTGCATCTGTATCTGTAGCTGTGTATCGTATAGCCAAACGGTAGCCCTTGGTTGTTAACTGGGCTTTATCAGCGCGGCGCTAGTTTCATGTTTGTTTCATGGCTGATTCAATTAAATGAAATACCACAGGCTGGCATCTTAAATGGGATGCGATTAAAGGAACACACAGGTGGCGTATGTAGTGTTGTGTGGCCAGATCTCTTCCCTCTCCTCCCTCTCTCCCGTCTCCCGTCATGGCCTTATGCTTCTGCTGAGGGCCTTGGCAATTGATTTACATTTACGTGCAGTTAAAATGCCTTCGGCGTTGCCTTCATAATTTAACTAATTGCCAAGCGCAGGCACGTCACGTACTTTACTTTATGCCATAACCAACTAACAAAAGTGGCCTACAAAAGTGGGCAAAGGGTAGAGGGTGGAGGGGGGTAGAAGGGTTGTTGGCTAATGCAGCTGCAATTCTTGGCAGCCATTATAGAAATTAATTTTCAAGCTGAACAAACGAGCAACAACTTGGGAGTCATTGCATAAATACAAACAAACAAGTATACAAACACACACACACACACACACACACACACACGCACACACACACACACACACAACTCTTGTGAGAGCGAGTGAGATAGAGCCACCACAAACTGGTAGGTGTGGCATGTCAGCTACGCCCACCTAAGCACGCAATTTTTATTTGCAGCCAGGCAGCAATTTAAACGTTGACAGACGGCGACAGCCGACGGCTGCTGGGCAACAGAGGGGTGTCAAAGGGGCAAGAAGGGGTTAAGGGGGGGCTAAGGACGTTGAACGCAGAGTTTGCATGCGTTTTAACACCATTCGCCAAAGGCCGCAAAGCGAAGACGCCAAGAGCCAAAAGCTAAAATAATATTTGCATTCAGCACGCCATCTAACGTGCAAAAGCTGTACTAAGCACACACACACAGGCACACAGCATAGCTGCATGCAGGGAAGAGGGAGAGAGAGAAGGAGAGAGAGAAGGAGAGAGAGAAGTGTTGTGGACAGGGGTGGGGGTTGAGGTGTGCTGGCGCAGACATTTTGATGTATGTTTTGGTAAATAAAATTTATTTGCATTAAATTACCAGGCAGACAAAAGCAACAACAACGGCAGATGAGGGGAGTGGGGGGTGTGGGGAATTCGCTGCCAATGACTTGCAGCTTGTGCCGCAAGGTGTCGCTGGCGCAGACATTTGGTAATTTTTCATATATGTATATGTATGTACATATGTATGTATGTATACACATGTCTCTGCTGGCAGACAACGGCAAACACTTGCTAAATGTTTGTAGACAATTGGTAGCTCAACTAATTTGAGTCACTGTCGCGCGCTCTCTCTCTCTCTCTCTCTCTCTCTCACGCTTTTGTTATCGCTCTTTCTTAGTGTTTGTATGTATGTATGTGTACAGCTGAGTAATTAAAAGAGCGCTTTAGCAAGTGGGCAACTGAAGCTGCGTGTTTTATTTTGAGGCACTGTGCCCAGCCCACGTGAACTGCTGCCCCCCGTCTCCGCCTCTCCGTCTCCGCCTCTGCTTCTGCTGCCTCCAACGTTGGCCTCGTTATCGTCGCTTATCTTGCACAGAGGCAGCCATTGCTGATTAAAATATGCACCTCATTGCCTCGCAGGCAACAACAACAACAACAACAGCAACAGCAACAACAACAACGACAACGACGCATTCCAATTGCACTAGTGGACAAGTTGGACATGTCGGACACTTGGTCAACTGGGCAACATGCAATGCGACAAGATTTGTCCACTGATCGCGCCCAGTTCTGACTGAAAGAAAAACAAAAATAACAAACTTATCTATGGCAGCCGGTTTTAACACGCTCTTGGCTAATTAATAGGCTCTAATGGCAGCAGGCAGAGGCAGAGGCAGCTGCTATCAGGTTTACCAATTAGAAGTACTACATAAGTAATAAAAGGGTTCTCCATGGTCACTTTAATCAACTTTTGCCAAATGGCTGTTGATTGATTGGTTTCAAAATAATTATTTGATTTAAAACAGCGGTGAGCATAAAATCTGATTTCGGGAGCACAACAATAACAGCTACAGCAACTACAACTGACTTCACGGAGCCGAAAAATAGGCTGAAAAATAGGTGGAAGCAGTAGCTGCTCCCGGAGCCACTGCGTGCCCACCGCTGTTTTAAAATGTAATAATATTATTATTATGTTCAATTTCTATGTAATTAATATTCGCTAGTTAATAATCTCTAATAACAGAAGCTGCCTTCATTTTTTTATTTTATTTTACTTATTTTATTTATTTATTTAATTTAATTTTACATATTTAAAACACCAACCTACTTAAAAGTTTCTCCATGTTCACTTTACTAATCTAACTTACTTAATTGATTCCAATTGATCGTTCATCAGCAATTGCCACTGATTAGTTCTTACCTATTTCACCTACATATTTGGTGCTAATTAAAATCCCTCATTATGAAATCAGCAGCTTCAACTGCAACTCCAGCTCTTTGCCCGGTTAGATCTGGCCGTAAGCGTGTAATTGCATTAGCCAAACATTGATTTTTATGCCAATCGATTGCAAAATGATTTTCACTACAAAAACGTTCGATAGTCTGTCTGTTTGTCTGTGTGTTGGTCTGGTGTTTTACTGCTGCCTATTTGGCTATGCGAAAACGCTTTAATGAAGAATTAATTGCCAGCAATTTGCAGCGCAAATCAATCCAACGTTGTCACCAAAGACCCGGGCATGGTCATAGAGACATAGAGACAACGAGACAGAGAGACAGCGAGACATGGAGACATCGAGGCCTCTATCGATACGCGTAAATTTCACAATTGTTGTTTGTCTGTGTTGCGGTTGTTGTTGCTGTTGTTGCTGTTGTTGCTGATCGAGTCTTATATGTCGCTGTCGTCTACAATACACCGGAGAACTCAAATTAATTGAAAATCCATTACAAACATAGGCTAAATGTCACAATTGGCGTTTGTGGCATGTATTTGCACAGTGCTCGGCAATGGCGACGCTGGCGACGTATTGCCCCAGCAACAGCAGCAACATGCAGCCAGCAGCAACAACAATGGCAACAACAATGCCTATAAATGCACTAAGAGGCGAAAACAAGTCTCGCACTCTGGTTTGGACGTGCGTTTCGTCTCTTGTTGTTCCCCTCGGTTGCAGGTTATTTGTGCAACAAACGCTGCAAGCCATTGGTTTACTTGATCCAAGCGAGCAAAAGGAGTAGGGGGACATGGAGAGGGGGCACCATGAAGCTATTCAATTCCACTTGCTATAGTTTTGTATTTGTTTTTTTTGCTTTAGCCAGCAATGGAAATCGAAACCCCATTCCAACAATTTAGCGACAAATGAGCAATTAATTTTGAAATAAATGCAAAGGAGTGTAAATACCTTTAAATAGGAGTACAGCCAGAGCGAGACAAGAGACAAGTAAAGAAAGAAAGAGATAGAGATCAAGTCAAATTATAGTTGTGATTATACAGATTTGATGATGCGAGTTAAAGGCATGTGACAAAAGCGGCCAAAAGCTGTAAAACTTGACCGCATCGTTTATATGCTAATTTGGCCAACTAATTTATGGCCATCACAACAAGAGCGTCAACAACAGCAACAACAATAAATATATTTATAAGATGACAATAACCAAAAAGAAAGAGAAGATGAAGGAAAATGAAAATGAATATCCGAAATATATTTATGTACATATATTTATAGATGCATCGATCGACGTCGTCGTCGTCGTCGTCTTGGAGTCTGTTACAAATTTCTCAGTGCTGCTCACAGTCGCATCATTATCATTGTTATTATTATGATCATGATCAGCATCGTTTCTTTATCTGGGTTTTCATTTCATTTCAGTTCGTTTCGTTTCACCTTGTTAGGCCATACAAAACGCTTTTACGAGGCTGCATTCAATACAAATACAAATACAAAACACATGCATACAAATAAATGAAATTATTGATGCAACAACAACTTGTCAGAGATAAGATCACAATCTGTACGATCGAGCTTGGGGCATTAACATAACTCTGACATGTCACACTAATTACTTAATGAGCTGATCAGTCTGTCTGTCCGTCTGTCCGTCTCCCTGTCCAGTTGCCTCAATCTGTGGCAGTTGCGGATGCTGCAAGTTGAACAGATTATTAGTTTTAGGAGTTTCGAGCTGACATTTATTCGTTTATCGATCACATAATGTGCCACAAAATGTGTGTGTGAACATTTAGCCAGTTTTGTACATGTTGCAACTTGTATTTTGGGGCTAAAACTGAGACTTGCGACTGGCATTGCCTGGGAAAATATACTTACATATATACAGCTCCAAAATATATGTATATGCTCCCATCTGTTAGCTGCTTTCCATTGTTGTCGTTTAACGGACCATTTCTCAAATGCCATCAATGCATAAAAAGCAATTACAATGCCAAAAAGAACAACAACAACAGTTTTTGGTTTGTCACTTAACAATTTCAATTTGTGTAATTATGCATAAAATTAAAGCGTTGCATTTCATTTGCCTGGCTCCTCAATTCAATTTGATTCCTGCCCAACGACGATGTCATTCTCTCAGTCTCATTCTCAGTCTCATTCTCATTCTCATTCTTAGTCTCAACAAAATGCTCCATAAATTACGCGTGCCTTGCGAATTCTGACTACAGACTGACTGGATACGAGTACACGGCAAAAAAATAAGGGCAGTTTTTAAATTATAACAATTGAAAAAATGTCAAAATTGCAGTAAGCTGGGACTTTCTTAAATCGAGTACAAAATTATTGATTAACCATTTCTTTAATTAAACCATTTCTTTATGTCATTTTGGTAAATAATTTTTGTTTTTCTTTAATTTTCTAATTTGTTTAAGTTGCCTAATAAGGTAGCAGGACACCTGTCTTTGTAAACAATCATTTCTTTATATTTAAAAAAAAAAAAAAAAAAATATTATTGATTGAAATATAATATTATAGTGAAATCAAATGACCTTAGGCTTTTCTGGCTATTCGAATGCATAAAATTCTTTTAATACACTTAAGTATATTTTTAAATAATATCAAGAATTTGAAGCTTGAATTTTGGAATGACTTTTTTGCTGTGTACGAGTGCGAGTTCGAGTCCGGGTACAAGTTACGGGTTGCTCAGCTGGGACTGGGACTGTCGCTGACCCGGGGATGCATCTTTAAAATGCCATTTGCATCTTTGTGGCTTGGCCCATGGCAAGCTCATTACTTTCATTAACAACACTCCAGGCGAATGCCACAGGCGCACGATGAAGGAGCAGCTGCATCCGATCTTTCTCACTGCCCCTCTCCTGCTCCTCTCCTGCTGCAACTTGAGCTCCAACTTTAGCGGCTGCTTTATAAGGCATGCACGTTTTTGTTTTTTTGTTTTTTTTTGTTGCCCCTCTTTTTTTTTTTTGCGTTTTTTATGCAAGTGCCCAACCTCATGTCCGTCGGCTGCTGTCTCGGTCTTTGTTTGCCAAAACAAAATGCCCAAATTAAAATTGTTTTGCAGTCCGAGAAGAGACTGAGAGAGAGAGCGAGAGAGAGAGAGAGAGAGAGAGAATCGAACTGGGGACATTGCATTTGCCGTCGACTGCTGCTTTGTCTGACAAATAGTTTAGACAGCAAATTTATTGGCCACTTAAAGGAGTAATTACCGTTTGCTGTAGATGTTGCCGTTGCCGACTGTTGGCTGCTGTTGGCTGCTGGCTGCCGCTTTTAGCCATGACAAGGCCAAGGACAGACAGACAGCAGACGACAGCGCAAGTTGACAGCATCTCATTTGGCGCTTCAATTGTATGCAAATCTGTGCGAATTCAGTTGCTTTTAATTGGCCCTCAGCAACATGCGGCTAATCAACACCTTTTACTTAACTAAGCTATCGAAAAGACGTTTTGGGTTGTTAGTAAATTCGCTTAGACTTTAATTTTCATCGGTATTTTATTTTTAAAATTTTACTTTGCTACGAAAATATAAAAATTAAATGAATAATTAAAAAAAAATAAATAAATTTATAAATTGATACATAATATTTACATAAGACTGATCAACAGTTTCTCTCTTTAGTGATTTGCTAGATATACACTACTGGCCAAATTAATAAGTACACTCTTTCTTTTACTATAACAGCTATTGTAAGTCAAGTCTTCAAATTTAAAAAATATTTTTGGATAGGTCATCTAAATTCCGTTTGAATGATGCATAACTTTCCTTAACCCATTAAGTACCCATTGAAATATTCGAATTTTAAAAAAGTCAACTTTCAAAATTTTTTTCCTTGATTTTTTTAAAAAAAATGTTGGGATGCAAAAACATTCTTCAAACAATTTAAGGAGTGACTGCAAAAAAAAATTTAAAAAATCTTTTTGCTAAAGTTTTTTATAGTTTTTTGAAAATGCTTAAAAGGCACTCATCATATTAGCTGTTATAGTAAAAGAAAGAGTGTACTTATTAATTTGGCCAGTAGTGTAATTGTAAATTCGTTATGACTTTCATTTTAATTTAAGTTTTATTCCAGTTTAATATCTTTTTTTTATACATACAATCCAATCGATAAAATAGTAAATATCTAAGTAAATAAAGTAAACATTTAACTAATCAACACTCCCTCTCTCTCTTCTTTGTTACAGATGCCAATGAGCCGCCTCGCATCAAGTGCAATCTGCGCAAGCACAAGCCCAACCGGAAGCCGCGCACCCCCTTCACCACACAGCAGCTGCTCTCGCTGGAGAAGAAGTTCCGGGAGAAGCAGTACCTGAGCATTGCGGAGCGTGCCGAGTTCTCGTCGTCGCTGCGACTCACCGAGACGCAGGTGAAGATTTGGTTTCAGAATCGTCGCGCCAAGGCCAAGCGGCTGCAGGAGGCGGAAATCGAGAAAATCAAGATGGCGGCGCTGGGTCGAGGTGCGCCGGGCGCACAGTGGGCCATGGCCGGCTACTTTCATCCGAGCCTGATGCATCTGGGATAAGTGGCGGCCAAGTTGGTGTGCACACCACAAATGAGCACACCACGAACAATCAAATAACAATATAGGAAAACAGCCAGAACGACAACCAAATAACTGAGCCACGCCCTCGGCCCCAGCCGCCAGCACGCCCCCAAAGAGTCGTGTTTGCTTCAAGAAATGAAAACCCCAAAATTTTGCTGTGATGTTAGCGCATTTTATTTTACGATACTTCCAAATGTTGTTTAAAATGCACTCTGTAAATACTGTAAGCATAAAGAAGGAGAGAAATGGAGAGATGGAAAGAGAGAATGAGAGAAAGGAGAGCGCGATTCAATAGCGAGCTCTGTAACTGTAAATATCAAAAACAAAAGCAAGCGAAAATGTTTCCTAATTGTACATAAAATTAGCATATAAACCTAATCAAGAATTCTTAAAAGCCAATTTGCGTTTAGAAATTGTTACAAATCAACTGTATAGAATTTCGAAAATATATATATGTATTTCAAATAATTGAAAGGAAAAAGTAAACATGATGACGTCATTGTAATTGATTAATTTATTTGTAAAACTCAAGTCAATAAACATATTAAATGAGAATCAATCCAAGCTTAAGCCGTAAATGATATTTGATTGTATTGTATTTTGTATTAAGTCTAGTTAAAATAAAGAACGCATGTATTTAAAAAATATACCTTTAAGGAACTTAACAAAAGCAGCTATAACTATGCCGTTAATTATACATTAAAACTAATATAATACACAGCCCTATATACATACATAGCTCATACATTCATACGAAATACTACCATATAGTGTTAATCCTCTGTAGTTGTTTACACTTAAATCATAAAACAAAAATCCCCAGAAAAAAAAAACTTGAAAAAAAATAATTAAAAAACCAACTGAAAATATATAATTATACGAACAATTTAAAAGAAATTTTGTTTCATTCGATTTCACAGGAACTATTAAAAAATTACTTATAAATATGTAGTTAAAAAATGCGGATTGAGTTCAAATAATCCATTTGGGTTTGAATGAATTTGTTCAACCTTTAAAAGCAATTTACGTGTCGGCATTAGATCTGATAAGAAAGCTATATGTAAATCATGTGCAAAGTTTGATTTCCTATCATGAACTACGTAAGAAATTACCAAGTTCATGTAAACTCATCTTTCTAGGTCCTGAAATCGCTGACGTAGACAGATCGATGATTGAACATAAGATCGACTGCTGATCAGGTCTATAAAGCAGTGGGAGAAGCGGCTGCTCTCAACTTTGGTAGAATCTATTATGGTTGTAGTTATTGATGGAGAATATAAGCACTACGATTTTTGAATGGTTTTAGCGACATGGTATATATATGCATGACTCAATTTAATTAGAGCTGATTTTAGTATGGCGAATTTGTTATGTAGGATCCAATTACTTACGACATAATTTCTATTTGAGACTGTGATATAATCGAATCAGGCAATTGACATAACTTTGTATACGAAATCAGTAATTTTAGATGATGCTGCTGATGTTGAATTGCGGTTATTGGTGTATATTCAATCGCCTGAATTTCGCAATCAGTCAAGTTAGTCAAGTGCGAAAAGCAAAAGCGCCAGAGCGTGCTTATCAACGATCAATTAATATTTAATTAAGCAGGCGAGGGATGTGGAGGGAATGACAGGGCGCACATGTCGTATGCGTATTCTTGTTTATTCGACTACTGAGTATTGCTGTCGATCTCTGGAAATTAAGTGGAGGTTAAGCACAGACACGATTAATATTATCATTATCATTATCATGCTCATCATTAGCAACAGCAACAGAAAGAGCAGCAGCTTCAGCTGAATTGAGTGATTATCAAATTGTAATTACATTTATTTCTATGCGATTTGTCGAGTGTCAGACGAGTTCAATAACAGACTCCGAGCACTTGCTGTCTATTCTGTATGTTTTATATATTTTTTATTTTATTTTATTTATTTGTTTTATTCGCTTTGTTGTTGACAACGTGCGAGCGTCAATCGTCGCTGCCATTATCGCGCTGAATTAAACCCCAATTAATTGAAATACAAATGGAAATAACGCGCCGCATCGAAAACGCTGCATGTCAAACAATTTTGTTATTTTGATTTATTTGTAATTTGTTAACAGTTGCAAACGTGCGCAATTATAAATACGTATATTTGTATACACTCTTGTGTGCTCAATAAATAAATTTAAAAATTATTTGCCAGTTTGTGCGCTGATAAGCGAAACACAATTTTCATTTATTAAGACTGACAATTATTTTTATGTTTAACGAGAGCAAAGTGGGCATTTCCGACTGCGAATTTATCAGTTATTTATTTATTTATTAATTATCAAATTCTATGGTAGATAACTACTTGCAGGGTATGTAGTTGTCGGTGCTTAAAAAGTCGCAACAAGAAATTAGCTTGCAATTAAAATGCAAGCATTGTTTGTCGTTTTATTAGCCAGTAATCAAACACATAATGGAATTATTAATGCATTAATTAAGTGCATGTCCACATTGATAAATGTATTGGCATATGAATGCAAATTTCTACAGCAGCCAAGTATTTGTATTCTTTTATCTTGAATGTCAAATCGATTGTCTCTGCAATTAATTATGCGTATATAATTACGGTGCTGCCCACGCTGACGCCGACGTCAACTGCGACGCCGACGCCAACGACATCGATGTGGACGCAGACGGCGCCCTCGTCTCTTTATTAATTAGGCCTGATGCGCCTGCAGGTAGCCACAGGTGGCGCTGCATGCAAAACGCGCCGCGGCGGAAAGTGCAACGCGTTAATCAAAACGTAATCAAATCATTTGGCAAAGGGTAGACCACGAGAGCACAGTGACAACAGTACACTGCAAAAAAAAGCATTCTAAAATTCGGGCTTATAATTCTTGATTTTAAAACGAATTTTTTAGGTTTCCATTTAAGATTTTATAGTTAAATTAAAACAATAAGCGGATACAATGACAAACATTCAGCATTAAATAGATTTAAATTTAAATTTTAAATTTTTTTTTTTTAAAACAATATTAACAACAACATTAAATTTTAACTATAAATACTTAACTTAATTTTTATATCTATTAACTTATAATTTAATTTTTTACTTAATTGGTCAACTGCTCTTAGTTGACATTAAATAAATAAATAAATATATAAATTAAAAAAAACCTAAAACTTTCGTTTTTATTGGAAAAAATTCCCGGTTATAAAAATATTGAATAATTAAAAAAAAACTCAATTGATTTGCGGCACTCGACTTAAGAAATTCCAAAATTACCGATTAATTTTAACCCAGAATACCCGAGTTTTTTTTGCTGTGTACCAACAACATGAACGAGAATATTTCGAGTGTAATCACAGCCTGGTCACATCAGCTGCCCCGCTGAGCGTTACCGGGCCCGGCAATTAAGCTTTATATCTGGCCTAATGGACCGAGCGCCGCCTGCGCTGATTGCGCGCATTTGTTTAGCGTCGCCGTCGACGCTGCGCTCTGCACCCAATCAAATGTGTGGCTGTATCCCCAATATGCCCCCCTCCACCCGCTGCCCTGGACGGTGGCACAGCACGACATTAACGCCCAACTGTGAGGCGGCGCATTTACAATGATAATATTTGTGTTCAAAGTTATCAATGAGTCTGCCGCGCCCAGGGAACGGAAAATTGAATGGATTCAGTGTGGGACAATAAAGTTGTTGTCTTACTTCGTTTAACTGAGCGACTCTTCAATAAATAGATCAACTTTAGAACATTACATGTGTATCTTAAGGAGTGAGTTTTTATTTTGATTTTATTATACATTTATAGATTCATTTAAAATTAAAGTTCTGTTTTGAATGAATAGTGAAATGAAGTAAATTAAATGAGTTAGTCTCTCAAGGCATATGAAATGAAATAACATATATATTTAATCAGTAAATTTGCAACTTGTAAACATAATAAATTGATTAATCTGACTTTCTATTATTTTTGTGCTTCTAAACTATATGCGTTTCAAAATATTTATTTGCAAATAGCGCACTTTAAGAATTAATTGAAAATTCCCAATTCCAGCGAGTTCACAGAATTAATTGCAAAAATTTCAGTGGAAAAATTGAATACATAATCAGGGACTATAAATGCATATTCTGTTTGCTCAGATTATGCCTCTATGAGTATCAATTTCTGGGAAAAACAAACGCATAGTTCAATTTAAACTTTTATTATGAAAGGGAATTGCACTGATCATATCACTATTTAATTTAGCTTGATGAGAGACACGAACATTTGATTTATTTAATGATATTTTTATTTGGGAAATTTTAATCAAACGACATTTGAAAGTTTGTATAAATTTAGTTGAATTTCCAGTTGTATTGCTGCGATAATCGTATTGTAGGGTAAGTAACGCCTCTGCAGCCCGACAACCACTTTGCCAGCCATAACATTTTTAATTAACACCACAGCACACCACCGCACACCGACCCTTGTTGCCCACACATGTAAATGAGCTCATTATGAGCTGATTATGCAAGGCATGCTCGAAATGGGGAACTGCGTCCCTGTCCGAAGTCAGCTTGTTCTACGCTAAGATCAACAAGCTGCAACAGCAACACAAGTGGCAACGGCAACACAAGTGGCAAGTGGCAAGTTCAACAAACGAAAATTGCTCATATGAATACGAATACGAGTTGTAAATGAAAGCTCAATTACAGCTGAAAATTCATTCATAAACGCAAGCGAATTGGAAATCCGTTTGCTTAACCTGCTTTGCTTAGAAGTACTTCAGAGAGTATATTTTTCATTATTTGTCTGGAGCTGGAGCTGTGGCAGACAGCTTGGCCACGTATGGGAAGCATTCAAAATTACTGCGAATAAATTGAGGTAATTAGGTAATAAAAATAATGTTTTCACCTCATTACGGTGCAGACTGGCAGCTGTACTGCAATTGGGCTGCCAGTTGCCCGTTTTCTAGTTTTTCCAAGAAGCCAACCAACCACCTGCCAACCATAGATCCGTCCATCTGACTCCACAACAAAATGGGGCAGAATCATACATTTATGCGTACATGTGTTGTCGTAGTTCACTCGGACCCAGATTAATATGCAAACAGTGGCATTTGTAATGCAATTCATGGAAAATGAGCCCGTAATAGGGTTGCTCTATACGGAAATAGATTAACAACTCACGCATTGATTGATCATAGTCTACATATATACCCTCTAAGTTTTGGGTAAGTTTAGAATGGGTTATTTACAAGTTTATTATGCTAAAAACAGAATATGATAGTTTGAATTGAAATTAAGTTATGTTATCATATAAATAGTATAGTTATACTATTCATAAAAAAAGTATTACTTAGAAAAATAACTCTAATACTAATACCCTCTAAGATTTTAATGATAACAAAGTAAATTGAATAAATTAATTATAACTGTGGAGCCTAAAACGATTATAATTACAATCTTCCAGAAAGTATGCACTGAATAATAAAGCTATTGGATTGACTGTCGTCTCCTGTAAAATGCTTTTCCCAATACTTTTCCCAATACTTTACTTTCCAAAAATTTTTAAAATATACTCACAGACGGTAGAATTATCCCTTTTGACACACAGCAAAAGCAATACGTATAATAACAACACAATTGTAAAATTGAAGTCGTCGACTGCTTTTCTTTTAAAGAAAATTAAATATGTTGGATTTTTTTTCGTCCATATTTTCTGAGTGTATACTTATAGTAATCATAAAAAAAATACTACTTAGAAAAATAATTCTTATTTTTATACCCCCTAAGTTTTTGGTCCTTTAAATGACTTATTTGACATTGGGTTAAGTTTATTCTTCTAAAAAGTCTGGGAATTATTTTGACAATTTTTTTTTGTTTTACTACAGATATGAGACTATTGGTAAAAATATTAAAATATTACTTAGAATAATTTTTTCAGTTTTAATTAAAGAACTTTTTTTAACTATTAATATCATAATATCAAGAAAAACCAAGTATGATAATCCTAATTCTAAATTTTTGTTCAATTTTTATAATTACAATTAGGATAGTCAATAAAAAATAAATTCTTATGTTATTAATTTTTTTTTGACTATAGAATTACATTGGACACTTTTAACCAATCCAACAAACTGATTAATAGAGTATTCACTTCCTATTACAAATCCCATGCATTAAAATTGTCTTTTAGGTCAATGGTCAAGCACTTAACGTGTAATAAAAACATTAGGCGACCGTAATAGTGTATTATGCAAATTGTTCACGGAATTGTTGGGATGATTTCGAACAGGGTCTAAACCGTGCAGGAACACATTTAGTTTAATGGCTCAAAAGATGGCCCAAACGACATTAATTGGCTGAAAATGTGCGCGTAATTATGATAAGTCGTAAGTCGACTGCTTTTTTTGGGGGTGATGATAATGGACATTCATAATTTTATAGCTATTGAAGTGTTTGCGAGGCGTTTAATGAAAGCCAAAATAAAGAAGAAAAAAACTATCTCGACGTGTCCCAGCGAATCGACGGCATTAATTTTGTGGTTAACTGCAAAAATTCCGGGAAACAAAATGTGTAGAATGCAATTAAACAAAATAGCGTGAGATACGCGTCCGATATGAGAGAATGCGGCTCGGAAGCAGAAGCAGAACATTGTCGTGGGCTCCCATGACTGAAACTGAAACAGAGACAGAAACAGAAACTGAAACAGAAACTGAAACCTAATTTCCAAGTTTAGAATTCTGCGAAAACGTCTCGAGAGGTGTACGGAGTATATCGGAGTATCCGAGAGAGACCTTCATTCGTCTGCATCCTCAACGGAGTTTACGTTTTTGAATACTCAATTAAATTTTTGTGCCCAGTGGCTGATTGCTGTTGTTGTTGTTATTGCTACTGTTGTTGTTGTTGCTACTGTTTCGCACTATTTTCAATTGAATTAAATGCAGTTGCTGTTCCTGTTGCAGTTGCAGTTGCAGTTCGTAGTTTGTTGTTTGCATTTTCATGCGAACAATTTCAAGGAATCGCGCATATCAAGCGCGTCGACGTCGCCGTCGTTGTTGTTGTTGTCTTCGTTGTCGTTGTTGTTGTCTTCGTTGCCGGCACGCTCCGTTTGGGTGCACAATTAATTTGCGCCCCAAAACGAACGCACGTATCTGTGAGATACATTAGCGAAAGTGTTGGCCGCCGCTGCCGTTGCCCATCGCAAATACAATTTAATTTAGCATACTCTACCTGAAAGTCCCTCACAACGCTCACTTCATATGCAACGCATTGGTTTAATTAAGACTGATCTTAAGTCTTTGAATTTACACAATTTTTGGATTAAATAAATGCGGTGTTTTGGAATCAAACTTATTCAAAAAGTTGTCTAAAGTCCGAAACTCTCGAAATTTCTCGAAACGAGTACGAATTACTTAAATCAAGTACGATTTTGAACTTCGGGGTTCTATAGCAGCACTACAACAACATCAACAACAACAGCCCTATTAGAATCTACCTAAGTTGGGAGCAGCCGCTGCTCCCGGAGCCACTGCGTGCCCACCACTGCTTTATAGTAATTTGATTAGTGAAATCAAATGTTTTGTTAATTAAACAATAATATCTTGAATACATGCTTAAAAAATACATGCTAAAATCAAAAATGTAAACTTTAATTTTAAATTTAATTCCTTGTTTCTAGCGTAAGTGTCTTTGGGCTTCGGTTGGACAGTTTTAGTTGGACTCTCACGTATTTTAATTCATGAGGCCGCGTTGTGTGCGACAGGGACGCCAGCGAAATGCAAAATTTGTCTGAAGATTTTAATCGTCGGCATGTGCGCCCAATACAGCCCCAACAGCAGTTGCTGTTGCAACAGCAACAGCAGCAACAACAACAACAGCAACCAATGATTCTCAGATCCATGCCAGGCTGTTCCCATTGACTTGGGCCAGTCCAATGTTTTCTAGGTTGCACAACCTTAGCTGTGATAGCTCCAAGAGCAGGCGGTGGTGTTGGGCGGGGTGGGGCGTGGCTGGCTGGGCAGAGCAGAGCATGTAATGTTAGCTCGTTTCTTTAGTGCCATGGTTGTTGCTGTTGTTGTTGCTGTTGCTGCTGCTGTTGTAGCTACAAGACAATTCACTTTTGTGCGAAATTAAGTGGCATCTGCAGCATGGCATTCCACTTGACTCCACCAGAGGCAACCCTGCTCTCTCTCCCCCTCTTTCTCTCCCTCTCTCTCTCTCTCTCTCTCTCATCTATTGCATCTCGTATGTATGTATATATCTCGGCTCTAGGTCTCTCTGTGTGCATTTCTCGCTCTTGTGGGCAATAACTAATTACATTCGCAATTATTTCATGTTTTGGCCAATTTAGTAGGACAAATTTATCTGCGCGGTGTCATCTACTTAGAATTGATGGCTTGCCATATGAAGCTACTAAATGTTGTTGTTGCTGTTGTTGTTTGTGATTGCTGTTGTTGCTATTAGGCGCCCTGTCCTATCTGAATGACGTTGATTGTTCTATGCCAAATAGAAAAACTTATCTATCTGTCTGCCAGTTGTTGTTGTCGCTTCTAATGCACAGAGCGAAAAATGTGCAAAATGCAATTATTAAGCAAATTAGCAAACATTGAGATATTCGAGCCAGATTAAAGCCCACCGAGGGTGCCATTGATGGCATTGCCTTTACTCATGAATGAACCTCGGATGGAGCCACAAGTCCAGCTGATTATTGCATTAGGTCTAATAGTTTCCGCAAGATAAAAGCTGATTGGTCTCAATGCTTGAATGGCGCAGATTGGCGTAAGAGCGAACGAGAAATGTTATCTATAAAGTTGTACGTATAATATGTTTTATGCTAACAAATTTTTATTTAACATCTTTTACAATGAGGTAACTAAAATGCGTATAGTTTTGTGTTTGATTTAATGAGAATTTCGCACAAGAATTTTAAAATTATATAAGTATATTCCAATTCCTGATATAAGAAAGTATGATATAGAATAAATGTTGATTATTGCTACACAAAAAGTAAAGTCTGGGATTTCAAGGTAAAATCAATCACAAACATTATCAAAAAGTACTTGATTCAAGTGCGATTTTTCAATTCCTTTTCCGCAAATAATTTGTTTATCGGGGTTTTATTAGAATTTCTTCAGTTTTTCTTCATCTTGGAATTTTTTTAATTTTTGCATGCTGAATAGCTGGGCTTTTAATCATATATGGTGTTAATTAAACAATAATATCTTAAATACAAACTTAAACAAGTGGAAAGGGCTAAAGTCGATTTCCCAACTATAGGATACCCGTTACTTATTTGAATAAATTTCAAATATTTTTTATTGCATGCTTTTAGGCACTTACATTGCTAGCAATTTAAATCAACCATTACTACCGATCTTGTTGCGATTAAGTAGGATAAGAGCTTATAATAACAGATAACTTTAATTACCAACAAATATGTATGTAATATTCTAAAAACTATGCCTGTGGTGGCTTTTTTCGATTTGCGGAGGCGGGAAGGGGCGTGTCAAAAATTTGAAACAAACTTGTGTGCCAAATATGGTTGCTTTAGCTCTTATAGTCTCTAAGATCTAGGCGCTCACACAGACGGGCTAGGGCGGACGGACAGTCGGACATGGCTAAATCGACTCAGCTGCTGATGCTGATCAAGAATATATACACGTTATAGGGTCGGAGATGCTTCGTTCTCCCTGTTACATACATTTCAACGAACACAATGTGCCCTTTTACTTATTTTTTAAGTAACGGGTTTTAAAATACATAGATGATAAAGTCAAGAATTTTAAGCATGCATTTTTTATATATTTGTAGACAATGCTGGTAAAAATCTGTCTGTTTGTCGATTTAAAATTGTGGCATCTTTTCCTGTTGTGCGGCTCCAATTTTACTCTGGCTCCTTTAATTGAATACTTCGAGCATCCAGCCATTTTTAACTGTAAGCCCTTGCACATACATACATGAATACTTGTATCTGTATCTATCTCTGCATATGTGTGTATGTGTGTATGTGTATCTGCTGGTGCATATTTATTGCTTTACACTTCCAATTATAACTCAAAATCCGCGCCAAGTCGAAACAATAAAACTCACAAAAACCGAGATTTATGCCCACGCACACACACACAGACAGACACACACACACACACACACACACACACACACAATCAAATACACGCACACATTGATGCGGGGAGAATTCACCTTAATTCAAGTAGAAACGATTTAACTCCCCCGCCTTCATTATGATATTGCTGTTCTTGTTGTATTTTATTTTATACGAACTTAATTTTGCTTAACTCAACCACATGCACATATTTTACAACACACACACACACACACACACAAAGCCACTCATACAAACGACAGACAACCCTTTTAAAAAGTAACGGTAAACGCAACCATTTATTACATTTACCCAGTACATGGCAAAGCCAAAGTGTGTGGGACAGAGCGAGAGAGGAAGATGCATACATATAGCGGACAGGCATGGGTGCGAGAGAGAGTGAGAGCGAAGAAGGCAGAGCGGGCAGGCAGCGGGCCAAAAGGAAATGACGTTTTGCTTTTCACTTGGCAAGTGAGTGGAAATTTGTTTCATTATAATTATTTTCCACAATTGGACATATTAGTATGGTTGCGTCGACGTCGCAGTCGACGCCAGCGCAGACGGCGACGCCAACAGCGCAGTCGCTATTTGTGCCCGACGCCATTTTTGCAATTTGAGTGTGCAAATAAACGCAGCCAAGTGAAAGAATTGTTGCAGCCAGACAGGACAACGGCGACAGCGACTGAGCACGAGAGCGAGCGAGAGCGAGAGCTATTGAGAGCGCCATCACACTAGTGCTGTCCTTGTCGCGCGCTGGCAGTTGACACTGCGCATGCCGAACAACAACAACAACACAGCATTCGCCGTGGTGAGTTTACGAGCTCCAGGGAGCTGTCACTTCCCCCCTTACAAATTTTTGGGGGTAGTTTTTATTGATTTCAGCCATATACTTGTATCTATGTACAGCCAGCATATAAGAGGGCTCTATCAATCCCAATCCCAGCTACGTGCTGCGAATGACAAAACATAAAGTTATAATAATTTTTCTTTCCGCTTAATTGTGCCCCTGCGCAGCAGACAGATAGCCTGCTCTAAGGACATCTCCCTCCCACTCCCACACTCCACACACTCTGCTGCATGCTCTCTCTCGCTCTTGCAGTGACCTGGCGTTGCCACTTTTAATTTGATGCTTTTATGTACCACGATGAGATCTGGCCGCAGCTTCTGCTGCCTTCAGTTTACGAGTATATAGCGAGCTGCAAAGTCTGGAACTGATACCGTTACTGGGAGTGGGAATGGGAATGGAAATGGGACTGGGAGCTGGCTGAGAGCAGCTGGAGCTTTGTCCATGTGCGTGCGACAGCGTAGGAAATACAGCAATTAGAGCCATATTAACCGTAATTAAATTTAATTGTTTAATTAAGCGCGAAAAGTGAGGAAGCCATTTCTGTGCCATTTTGCAGCAATGGCTTGACTTCACAGCTTATGTACATAAACTTTATATATCTACACTTACATATGTATATATATAGATATATACACACATTGTGGGTGGCTTCTGTGCGTGTGGCTCAAAGCTTTGCGTGTTTTGGCCAACAACTAACTGCCAGTCTCTGCCGCTGTCTGTCTCTGTTTCTGGCCCTGGCTTTGGCTTTTCTGTTGGTGTTGATGTAACAAATAGCCATGTGATTTGATGCGACGGCTTTGATAGCCAGCCAATTAAGCATTCAAACGTAAATTTTAGCGCAGTTGGCATTAATTAGCTGGTTGGGTAATATTGGTAGTGCGCGGTGGTGGTGCTAACTGCTTTCAGCATTATTAGTCTGAACAAAAGCTGTGAAGGAGATGCAGTGAGAGATACTAAAATGACAGTTTAAAAGCTACCCAAAACTGTTATTTTCTATCAACTCTAGTTAAAGCTCTTTAGAGATTTCATTATAAATTAATTGAACTTACTCAAATCAAGTAAATCTATACATTAATCAATCCAAACTTAATTAAATATATAACTTGGAGTCAAGTTTAAAATCATGCCTGTTAAATAATGATTAGTAGTCATAATCATCAGTAATTAGATTATTTTTGTTTAAAAGTCTAACTAATGATTAAATTACGATTGCTTTCGGTTATGCCCAATTATTTAATGATTACGATTACAAAAATTAAAAAAAAAAATCTAAAAGTTTTACAACAATTTAATAATAATCAGAAAAATCAAAAATTATCAAAAATAATCTTTTTGAGTATTCGGATTATTTTTGATTTTTCTGATTATTTCTGATTATTTATCACTATTTAGTAAAAATCAAATTGATCAAACTAATCTAATTGATTAGTAATTCTAATCTAAAATCTAACAGGTATGTTTAAAAGCTACTTAAAACAGACTAGGAGAGTATTACTTAGAGATTACATTATAGGCTCATTAATTTTTTACTAATGTGAGATTCGTTCGTAAATAAATAATCTCACAAAAATTTAAAAAATATACAAAAAATCTGGAAAAAATTCTCATTAAATAATATGTATTTATATATTTTTTTTGCAATCCCAATTGTCAGAGATGTCCTCTTTTTGCAACATGAAACATGAACCCAATCTATTGCATTTTCTTTTTGAAGATGAGTCCTTAGATAAATGTTGTGTTGATGAGAATAAAAAGGGATATTATCTTTTTAAGATAGATTGTAGATTTCTAAGGGCTGCATCTGCCCAACTACAACAACTACTCTAAATTCCGCATATTAATAGGCAAAGGATTCGTGGGTCACCCACATGGACATCGATTAATAATATCGATGCATCAGTCAAATTGAAAATTTTCTGGAATTCTAGATTAACTTGCAATAATGTCGTGTTAAATTAGCATCAATCAAATGCAGGTGCAGACAACAAGCAATGGGAATGAGCATGGAAGCAACAACTACAATAACAAAACGAAACGATAAATGAAAATGGATAAACTGGCAGGCAAATCTCTAAGCAGCCTGACAGCCAACAGATGTCAAGTGGCCCGCATCGTTGGCCCAAATGAGGATGCAGCGAGGAGCGAGAGACGAGGGACGAGGGACACAAATGTCAACCACAACGTTGACATCTTAATAATGATGAATTAATGGGCAAACAAGCCAAATGACAACAGCAACAGTCATTTAATAATTTTTCTATTTGAGAAGAGAGAGGGAGAGAAAAATGCATTGCGGCTTGGGAAAAATGCTCAAGAATCGATTTTGGTCATTGATTGAGAGCAGCAGCATCAATTACGGACTCTCAGCCACAGAATGGACTCTCTGTGCTCTCCAGTCATGGCTGAAACCGAAGCTGAAACCCAAAGAAGTCCAAGTTGAAGCCCGATGGCTGCCAACAAATTCAGAAATATCACTTAATTTTTCACATGTAGCTGTGACTCGGACTTGGACTTAAACTTGGTCTGGAGCTGACGACGTTCCATGGCTGCATAAATCATGCGAGGCAAACATGTCAAAGGTGCAGCAAGGATTTGAATGCGCCGCTGCCAATCCGAGTTCGAGTCCGCATCCGAAAGAGAGAGAGATGAAAATATGAAGCCATTGTTGCAGCCGCATTTCCATATAAAAATCGATGTGTGTGCCCGAGGGGAGGTATCGGCTGGATTGGTTTGGATTTTGGTATCGTTTCAGTTGGGTTGATTATGCAGACGGCTAATGTAGTCATCGTTTGTGACCGGACACATACAAATACATACATAAATACATTAATACGTATGCAAAACGGGCCGAGAGCGAAGCAAATAAGAAACCCATCAGAATTTCTCACTCCGGCCAGGCGCTACGACAAATAAATATTTTAACTCACAATAACAAAGGACAGTCGAATGCCAATGGGACAAGTTTTCAATGCAGATGCTGCACATCCGAGGGCTGTACGAGAATTAACTGATAATATTAAATAATGTTTCGAGCTAAAATTGAACTAGAAACTAGAAAAATAAACCAGAAATTCCTTTTTAAATCAGGAAATCCCATTTACAAAATTTTATAATTTTCAAAACAGCCCTCGCTAAAGCTCAGCTGCCCTCAGTTGTATAACTGCACACTCGAGGGCTGTACGAGAATTAACTGAAGGCATTAAATAATCTTTTCAGTTAAAAATGAATTAAAAACTTAAAAAAGTACTAAAAATTTCATTTTAAGAACAGAAATTTCTATTTAAATAATTTTCAAATTTGTAATTTAACTGAATACTAAAATTAACTGATAACTAGTATAATATAATCTTTCAAGATAAACACAAACTTATAATAAAATAACTAGAAATTCCATATTAAAAAGCTGCAAATCAAATTAAAATTTTTGTCTGTTTTTAAAACAGCCCTCGCTGAAGCTCAGTTGCCCTTCAGTTGTATCCCTGCGCTGCTGCTTCGCTCATAGAGCAGCACTGGAGATGTCCATCTTTCAGTGCAACGCCGCCAAATCTGGCCATCATTTGTTTAAATATGCGCCTGCAATTCACAATAACAACAGCAACAACAATAAAAACAAAAACAAAAGCAACAGCAACAACAACAGCAACAACAGCGAGACAACGACAACATTCGAAGTTGCACGTTTAACAATTCAATTTATTTGCAACATCAAAATTTAACGAACATGAAATTGCGAGAATTTTAAGATTTTCAGCAGAAACAAACGAGCGACACGATCCTGCCGACTGTCAGAATGTCTCCGTCTCAGTCTCCGTCTCAGTCTCAGTTCTCTCCTTCTCTCCTCGCCTCCCCCCAAATCCACTCCCACTCTCTAGACACTCTCTTACTCCTTCTATCTCTATCTCTCTCCTTCTCTATTCGATCATTCAGTTTGTGTTGTGTGTTTGCTTTTGGTTTTGTTTGTCGCGCGCTTTTGTTCTTTTGTGTCTTTTGTGTCTCTGTCGTGGGGTTTGTTTAGCTGGTTTCTTTTGGCCGGCCCGATCTTCTGGCCATGGCTAAGCGCTTGATTGCGGCTTGACTCTGACTCTGACTCTGACTCCGACTCCGATTCGACTCTGGCTCGGAATCGGACGTCGTCTCTTTGCCTGCGGGTGCAAAGAGTCAACAATTTAGCATTCAAAGAAATATTTTAAATTAAAATTTCTGAAATTTTCGTCAATAAGCCCAAAGAAAACAATGCTACAAAACATTCAGAGAGAGGCCCCAAACGGGCTTCCAGCTCCTTAAGACTTTAAATATTTGCACATATTTGTAGTTGTTGCAGTTATAGCTGATTTATTGGCCAGCTAACTTTGGACATTCATACTCGAATACTCGTACATACTTACTTATAAAGTGGGCACTTTAAATACCCTCTAATTGGCAAACATCTATTGTTACATTGCAATGCATTGTAGGAAATAAAGAATTCATTTAACTTAAAGTTTAAACTAGAATTTGAAAAGTTTATTCAAGTTACTACTTTAAAATCAATTTTTAAGAAACGTAAATTTTATTTAATTGAGAATTGAAACGATAGTGCGTGAAAATTAAACTTATAATATTGTGTTTTTCCAAATTGAGGAAGAAAATCATTCGAATATAATTTTGAAATGACTTTTTTATATGCTTTGGAAATGGAAACTTTAATTTCAAGCAGCCTAATAATAAACCAACTAGTATATATACACCCAGTGAAATAAGTATATGTGGATGAAGCTATTCAAAAAAAATATACTTTTAACACAAAAGATTCTAGGCAGATTTCTTAAAATAATCTTGTCTTAAAAGTGTTTTTTTTTTCTACTTTTTACATCGATTTTTTACAAAAAATATTTTGGATGCAAAAAAAGTATTCAAACAATTCTAACAGTGACTGCAAAAAAATGTTTTTAAAAATATTTTTGTTAGTATTTTTTATGATTTTTTGAAAATTACCTAAATGGCACTTTTTGTATAAAAAGGAGGATAAAGGGGTTAAAATAGTCAATTTTCAACTTTTCAACAATTTTTTAAAAATACTAGCAATAACATTATTTAAAATTTTTTTATGCAGTCACTCTTAGAATTGTTTAAAGAATTTTTTTGCATCTAAATATTTTTTGTAAATAATAATAGTGATTGTTAAGAATTGAGAAAAAAACATTCGAATATAATTTTGATGTGATTTTATAGATATATCCCACGCTCGCTGCGTATAATTTTTCGATATTAACTAGCGCCTGAAGGACAATGCACATTTATTGGTCCTGTCTGCTGCTCATCACATTCAATATTTACGTTTCTCATCATGAGTTTGCCATTAAGGATGGGTTTTTTGTGTTGTTTGGCTAATAGGCTAATCACACATCAAAAAGCGAGGCACAAAACAACAAACAGGCGAATGAGTAGCAGAGGGAGAGGGCGAGAATGATAGACAAAGAGGCAAGAGCAGGATATATGAGAGAAATCAAGTGAAATCAACCCCTAAGTGATGCCCATGTGAAAGTCAACAATGCTAAGCGGCTTAGCGCTTGTAACTATGACAGGGAACAGGCGCAGGAACAGAAGCAGGACCAGCATCAGAAGCAGCAGCAACATCAGGAGCAGGACTTTGCCCAGGATTACAGTAACTTTTTGTAATTGCTTGTTGCTGGCAGCGTCGTTGCCTGAAGCGATTTTTTGGATTATTTGTGTGTGCGGCACGCGGCAAATATAAATTAACAAAGTTCGTGAGAAGAGAAAAACAGGAGAAGAAATCAAGAGATGGCAGAGAGAGAGAGAGAGAAACAGTGGAATTCTTAGAGCAATTGCATATTTGATTTGACTGAAAATTGTCAGCGCGTTGATTTGCATATTTGCATGTCTTGCATGTTTTGTTTTCAGCTCCATCCTGTTCACCATTCTGTCCTGTCCCGTCCCGTCCTGTTCTTGGTCAGTCCTGTCCTCGTCTTGTTGCAAATTGAAATGTCAAGTCTTCCGCTGAGCGCTTTATGACAAGCAGCTTGGCAACGTCTTTGACTTTGGCATCAGTTGAGTGACTGATATATCTGCATAAAGCTGTCGATCGCCATCTCCATCTGCATCTCCATCTCCATCTCCATCTCCATCTCAGATCGCAATGCTGTCGTTGTCGTTAAAGACATCAACGCATCGCATCGCATCGCACACTAAATTAACATTTTGCAGGCGCTTGTCAGGCAAATCTTATTGCAAATGCAAATCGCTTCAAGTTGAAACCAGTTGCTACACAGCTAAATAAAATCATTCTAAAATACAAGTTTCCAATTTAGATTTTAGCATGTAGTTTTTTAAGTATGTATTTAGAATGTTATAATTAACGGCATTCAAATAGTCAAAAAATCCTTAAGCATTTGACTTCACTGAAAAATTTCTTAATAAAAATATTTGACTAGAGGAAATTGAAATCGTAGTTGAATCATACCTGCTAAATAATGATTAGTAATCATAATCATTAGTAACTAGATTATTTTTGTTTAAAAGTCGAACCAATAATTAAATTACGATTAATTTAGATTTTGCCCAATTATTTAAGGATTACGATTGCAAAAAATCAAAAATAATCTGAAATTATCACAATTATTTAATAATAATCAGAAATAATCAAAAATAATCTTTTTGAGTATTTGGATTATTTTTGATTTTTTTCTGATTTATTCTGATTATTTCTGATTATTATTTTTATTATTTTAAATATTTTAAATTTTTACAAATCAATGTAGCCAAAATGTTCAGAAAAAATCAAAAATAATCCGAATTAATCAGAGAGATTATTTTTGATTTTTTCTGTTTATTTTTGAATAGTTGTAATAATTTTAGATATTTTTCTGATTTTTTGTAATCGTAATCATTACAAATTTTTCAACAGTGAATTATATAGTCACTACGATTATTTCCAATAATAATTTAATTGATTAGTAGTTCTAATCGAAATTTAACAGTTAAGACTTGAATCATGAATTTTGTATTTGATATAAGAAATTTTGAGATTACCGAACTGTTGCCACATTGATTTTATCTCAGAATCCTTAATTTTTTTTTGTGTATTTACCCTTTGAAGAATCTAAAACCTGGCTAAAGCCAATTTTGTTTTTATTCCTTTTCATAATATGGCTTAACGCGTGCCAGGACACTAAATGGCCATTCAGAAGCTCGTCAACAGCAGCACACATAGCTTGATCCTTTCATTGCTTGGCCATCATTTGCATAATAAAAACTTCACTGTGTTTTTTTACGAGACACTCTCACACACACACAAACACACTCTCACACACACTCACATCAATTTTCAGTGTTGGGCACAGCATGAAAAATTGCAAATTAATGTAAATCACAGCGGCAACATTTTCATAGGCTTGACGTTATTTCTATGAGCCATACTACAAAAGTGGCACTTGAAGCCTCTAAACGGCAACAGAAACAAAAGGAAACGAAAGAAGAGTACAAAATGCTCGACTTGATGTTACCCTCACATTTATACTTTCAGCACATACATAATGCAAAGAGCATTGAAAACTTATTTTTAAGGAATTCAGAGAAAAATAATAATTTTAAATAAATAAAATTTAAAAAAATAATTATAAATAATTTGTTTTTGCTATTACAATATCTCTAGTTACATATATGTATTTACAAAATTTACCAATTTGCTTTGCTTAGATTATTATTTAAATTAATTTATTCAAACTTTATTTATCTTTTACGAACTAAATTCCGAATTAAAATTGCTAATGTAACATTCTTAATTTAAATAAATCTGTTTTAACTCTGATCAATTTTTTCTCTCTGTCGTCTGTCTATTATAAACAATACTCCATTTACGACTGTAGGGTATACAAATATTCAGTGTGTAAGGGTAAATATGAAGAGGGGGTTGTCGGGTGAAGCTTTCAATATGTTTCGAACATTTTTGCATTATGTCGTAAGTTGAAGCGATAAACAAACCGACAACTGGCACCCACAACAAGCAACAAACAACAAAACAAGGACAAAGCAGCCACAAGATGCAGGCACAACTTTGTCCTTACATGAAAGTGGGCGCCATTTTGTTGCATGCCAACATCCACATGTTGTTGTTGTTGTTGCTGTTGTTGTTGCTGTTGTTGTTGCTGTTGTTGTTGTTGTGTTGTTGGTATTGCCAGTTATGTAAACGGAAAATGACAAACGAATTAGTTATTGACAACAACAGGAAGCAAAAAGTTTGCGTTGCTGCAAAATTTCCGTTGACTGCAAAAAAAAATAAGAGAAGAGGAGGGAAGAGAAGAGAAGAGAAGAGAAGAGAAGAGAAGAGAAGAGAAGAAAATCGAAGTCCATTTGACATGGGGACGTTTACTTGATGTTTATATGTATGTGCTAATGATGTCGGATATCAGTGTGTGTCGAATGCTGACTTGTCACAGTTATGCGAAAAGTTTGACACTTTCGTCAATAACAACAAATTATGGCACCTAAAATGACTCAAAGTGGCAAAGAAACCCAGAAAGTTAAGTGAAATCCGTAGGGAATATGAATTGTTATTTTTTTAAAATTGATCAAAATTTCAACTCAAAAAATCACATATAAGGACTAATGCGATTTTTGTTTAAAATACATCAAATTGTTGCAAAAACAGTATCTCTGCAAACAGCCAATAAACTTATATTTGAGATTAAAAGATTTGTTAATACTCAAGATTCCAAATTTTCAACATATGTAAATATGGTTATCAGGAAGATGATAAAATAATTTACATAAAAAAAATCAAAAGATCAATTTACAAAAATCAAATTTAATTATTATTTTTGATTTATATAATAAAAAATCAATATTAATAATTATTTATAACTTTTTATTTTTTTAATCAAAAATAATTATTAAATTTGATTTATAAAGTAAAAGTTTTTAAGTAATTGTTAAAAGCAATCTTTTTTATATTCCTCATAACAGTTTTGGTCTCTGACTGAAATAATTTGAAATTAGTTTGTTTTTTTTTTCTAAATTATGTAGATTAATAGAATACAAGTTTTTAATTTTACAATAATTATTTTTTATATCTAAATTAATAAAAAAAATAAATATAGATTTGGTGTAGTTAATACTTTATTAACAATTTTAATAATTAATTTTATTAAAAATTATGCTGATAAAATAAACTTACCTATTGACAAGTATTTTATAATACTAAAATATTCCGTGTAGTTAAATTTAGTTATAGACTTGGTGTGGCTAATATTGTAATCCAATAATTAATATTATCCTTCACTTTTCTAGCATTTTAGTTATTATTATATTTATAATGACAATCACAGTTTGTATTATCTTCTCGATAGCTATACTAAATAAGGAATTACTGCAATCACAGTTTGTTTTTCACCTCTGTCATATATCTCATACCAAGATCCAACTGCCAAGTTCGAGTCACGTGTCAGCAGTCAGTCAGACCCTTGGACAGTGACTGGGAGCGGTGGCTGGAGCAACGCTTAGGATCATTCATCAAGCTAAATGTCAATGGGACACGTTTTTTCACGTGCCTTTTGACAGACGTTGCCGTTGCCGTTTGCCCAAAAAATTAAGCCTCTTAACGCAGGTCCTTTTTGGTTGGGCCGAGCATCGAAATCGCCAAAGCCTTTAATTGTATTTGAGCACATTTGACATTTGATTTGATAGCTGATTGTGTGTGTGAAAGTGTGTGATAGTGTGTTTGTGTCTTAAATGTTTGCCATTTATATTGATTGATTGGTAATTGCAGTGATTGAAAGACTTGAAAGGCTTTTGAAATTACGCATACGCATTGGTTGCCCTTGAGAACAACTTCAATTAATCATTTATCAAAGCAAATCAAACACATAATAATGATTAAGTTGCCAGATTGACAACCGTTAACAACATGTATTTATTCATTTACAGAGAGAAAGAATTCAATTATTAAAATCTTAATAGAATTGTAAAATAGAAATGTGAAATTAATATTGAAATTGTGTTAAAAACAATTTTAATACATAACTGAAAAGATGTTTTTTTTTGTCGAGTGTTCTTCGCTCACTATTAAAGCCTCTATATAATCATGTTTAACTAGTCTAACAAACTAACTACTTATTAATATTATTTTGGCCTGATCGGCAACAAATGTTGGGCCAGTTTTATTTTCATTTTTATTTAAGCTACCCCAGATAGTTAACTTTTTATTTAATTTTTAAAATTTAATGTACACTACTGGTTAAATTAATAGGTACACTCTTTCTTTTACTATAACACCTGTTGTAAGTTTCAAATTTTAAAAATATATTTGGAAAGGTCATCTAAATTCCGTTTGAATGATGCATAACTTTTCTTAACCCATCAAGTACCTATTGAAATATTCGAATTTTAAAAAAAAATCAATTTTTAAAACTTTTTTCCTAGATTTTTTTTAAAAAATGTTGGGATGCAAAAACATTCTTCAAACAATTTTAGGAGTGACATTTGGCCAGTAGTATATATATATAATTTTTACATTAATAGTAATTTTAAATTAATTGTTGTGTCGGCTGCCTTTAGCCTGACAATTAATAAATAAAATAAATAAATAATAAATAATTAATATAAATAAACTCAAATGAATTCTGGTGGCATTCAAAAATGCATTCATTTGTTGCGACGATTTCTGGGGATTCTTTAAAAAAAAAAACCAATCAGATCAATACGAAAAGAGTTAAGTATTAATATGATTTGCATACTCGAGAAAGTTTGCTGTAATCGTCACAGGATACTCGCATTTCTACATAGAATAGAGTTATTTAAATTGTATTCTCGCCTGTTAGTCTCCGCTTAGTAGCCTGTTAATAGCCCGTGAGTCAAGTTTGTTCAGCTTGTGAACATGAAGTGGTTTGGCAACACAACGCCCACAAAGGACACCGCCGACTAATCCGCAGGAAGCAGCGAACATCAAAGGTGCCTTTCAGCACACCCTCATCGCCTTTTCCCTCTCCTGTCTCTTAGCCTGTGCCTAATTAAATATTGACAAATCAATTTGAGTTAAACGATTTGTGCGCAGCTGACAAACGCTTTATCGAGGACATTAGCGATATCCTGACGATTTTGGCCGATGGGCAAACAAAGCTGTGATTGGTTTGCGATTTGATTTCATTTTAATCGATTTCAATTCCGCTTTTTTCCATGGCACTTTAAGCCATTTAACAGGCAAGCTGGCAACCTCGACAGGCTGATGGAAGAGCAGCCAATGGAAAAACCTTTTCACATGCAAATTTTCAGTGAGCAAACATCACGTAAAGACATCATCAATATGGCGCCCAAAGAGGTGGGCAAAAGGTGAACGAGGAGGGAGAAATGGGGACGACTTTGATTGTGATTGCTATGCGATTGGCATGCGATTTTTATGCTCGGTGCGGCAGCAACTGCTTTGCATTTTATTTGCACGAAGGCAGCATTTGAATTTGATTTGATAAATTTTATGCTGATTGAAAAACGCTGCTAAATGTGTCCCCAGGTGACGACAAGTCAGAGCGAATTTAATTTGATTTCTCGACTCTCTCTCTCTCTCTCCCCCAACATCGTGCTCTGTCTATTATTTTCCAAGGTGGCCCATTATTGACTATTAATGTGAACGGGGGAATGCGTACTCTTCCAATCCCAAGTTGCAGGCCCATCAATGGCAAACAATGCAGCCTTGATGAATGCATTCTCTGCATGTTGAAGTCTCCCTCTTTTCCTTCTCCTTCTCCTTGCCCGCCCCCATCAAATTGTCGATCCATGCCATAAGCCAGGCTCTGTGGCGTCCCACAAATTGCCGTGTGCCTTTGCTGATGTCTTCATAATACATACACCAAAACTAAGCAGCCATGGCTAACAGGCCAACTGGCCAACTGGCTTCGGAGTTTGCTTGTTTGGATGCTTCAACTCCTCTGCCACAGCCACAAACACAGTCAGGCCATATAGAGCGCTCAATTCGATTACGTTTTCGTTAAATGTAAAATTTATACGCCCCACGTCAATTGTGACAGTTCACTCAGTCACATTGCAAACACAGACAAGGACAGAGACAGAGACAGGGACAGAGACAGGCGATTCATTGAGTGGCCAAAGCCAACGAGAGTCCATGAGACCTGGCCAACAAAAATTGTGAATATTGCACGTACGAGTACAGTGCATAATCGCTAAAGCGATTGCAGCTTAACAAATATTATTGGACACCGTACAAAAAAAATGTGCGTAAAAAGCCGAAGGAGGCATGGCAGACCCCATAAAGTATATATATTCTTGATCAGCAGCAACAGCCCAGTCGAAATAGACATGTCCGTCTGTCCGTCTGTCCGTCTGTATTTAAGCCTAGATCTCAGAGACTATAAGAGCTAGAGACTACAAACTTGGTATGTAGGTTCGTCTATATTGCAAGCAGATCGAGTCTGTTTTTGATTTTGGATCGGACCACTATATAATATAGCTGTCATAGGAACGATTAGTCGAAAATCAAGTCTTAGTATGAAAAACTTTTTTGTTGTTTGAGATATCTGAACCAAACTGACAAAATATGCATGTTTATTTTAATTATTGTTAATCATCCTAGATACAAAACTCATTTAATGCCTGACTGACTTCATGTTGATCATTGTGCAGCCAAAACGGTAAGATCCAGAAAGCTTAAATTTTCACACAACATAACAAAGACATATGTATTTATCATTCTATAATAAATATTTTATAGAGTTTAACAAATAATGTCTAAAACGTTCGCTTGTGTATGAAATTATATGAAAAAATATTTAAAAAAATGTATTGATCTTTAAAGTAAATAAAATCGTAAAAAAAATACAAATACAAAAAATATTTTAAGCTTTTATTTATTAAGTTTTTAAATAAAATATAAATTAAAAAATATTTTAAGCTTTTATTTATTAAGTTTTTAAATAAAATATATTTCTCATCAAATTCCCATATGTAAAAAAAAAATTAAAAAGAATTAAAAAATAAAATAAAGTGATTTTTGTTACCAAGTGTCTATGGCAGTTTATTTGACTTACTCCGGTTACCTTAGCGACTGGCTACTGTAGAATTGACATGCCATAGAAGTCTATATAATGGTCATTCTAGCCCTTATTCCTCCACTCCCCTTTTCCCCTTCCACTCTCCTATCTATATCTCTGTGTGTCGTGTGCAATTTCGAATGCAAGAGGAAATTGAATTGAAATTCACAAAATACTCGTATTCGCTCGTATCCCAACAAAAAAGGAGCTCGTTATGTGCGTTTTCTGAGGCGCCGCGTCGTCCAGCTTCCTTGAAGGTTTCCAAGTCAATTGCTGGAATTAGCGTGCTTCAGACACCCCTTTCAATGCCAGAGTTGTTGTTGCTGTTGTTGTCAGTGCCAAACTGTAAAAGTATCAAATTACACATCCGGCGGAAACAGCGTCAACTTTTCGGCATTCGACATTCGACATTCGGCTGCTGTCGCCGTTGTCCTGCGGCACTTTGACTTTGTTATCGGACATCCTAGCGGCGTGATTTTAACATTTCTGTAAAATTTTTGGACATTGCTCGTTTCTGCGGTTTTCGAATGCTGCCACAGCCAAAAGAGAACGAGATTTTAATCCCCATGTGACACACGCGCATCGATGGCAGCCAGCATATTGAGTTCGCTGGTCCCCTTGATAAGCCTGTGCCCGTGATGCATTGTCCTGTGACTCCTGTGACTGTTGTCGTCCAACCACTAAATGACTATAAAGTAGCAACTTCCGCGACTGTTGCGCAAAATCATTCAATTTCCGTTTTGCCACACTCGCCTCCCTCCTCTTTCTGACTCTTCGTATGTTTGCGCATCATCATAATCGAGGGTGTGATTTGTCCTTTTCTGCGTTTGCCTTTTGCCCGCGCATCCTTATGAAACATCACCGCAATTTAGTTGCCTCACCACCCACCTTCGCCTGCCTTTACTCGCTGCCTGCTAAAAATTTGAATAATTTTTATTACGTGGCGCGTTATGAATTTTTGATGAGCTCTGTCCCACAATGGTCTCAATGTTGCTGTTGTTGTTGCTGGTGTTGTTGTTGTTGTTGTTGCAGTGGGCGTGTGGCCAGTTATCCTTCACTAAGCCAAGTGACAGTGCCACAATTTATTAGATTCTCAGCCTCATTGTGGGTCGCCTGATGCCTTTATTTCATTTTTTTTTATTCCTAGCACCGGCGACGACGACGACGACGACGACGACGGCATCGTCAGCATCAACGTCTGTGCTGCAAGTTTCCGGTGCGTGAGAGATGGGCTAGGGGGCGTAGGGGGCGTAGCGGGGGTCAGACTGTGCCTGGGCGTGCTGTGTAATAAAAGCAAATTAAATATTCTTTAATATGCGACACTCGCCCACAGTCAACCCCGCTCCTCACTTCACTTCACTTCGCCCAACCAACAACCCTGCATCCTGACTGCCTTTCTGCCTGCCTGCCAGTCGTAGAGGCTGTTTATGCAATTTGCATATATATTGGCTTGACAAGCATTAATATGTGTAATCCCGTAATTTTTTAATTAAATCAAATTGTTTGTTTTTTTATTTGTGTCCTTTTGCCCTTCGACCGACGGCTCTCTCATAGCGTGGGTTTCCCTATGTGAGAGAGCTGCAAGCTTTTAGTATTTACAATACTTTTATTACATTTTATTGTGAATTTTCTTTAATGTAAATATCGATCATTCTTGTCGTTGAGAGTCTTATAAAATGTGGGAAATAATTATTATGTAGTATATGATTATTGTCTTTAGTCCGAGTGGAGAAATTGGTAATAATTTATTAAGTTTATATCTTATAGTTTACATACATTTATTTTATTATTTTGTAATTTTAATTATTTTTTAATCTTAAAAATTAATTTACTTTTTGCCGACTGCTTTTAGACTTACTATATTATATATTAATAAATAAATAAAATTCATTCACATAAATAATGTAAAAATTAAGCGAAAATAATTAAATTTTAATGCAAAATGAATTTATGAAACTATGATATTAAATTAAAATGCAGAATAAACCATGATCAAAATGTCATTGTGTTCCGAAATCAGATAAGTTTTTGAATCAGCAAATCTCAACAAAAACTCAAGAAACACAACTGTCATTTCATTGTCAACTAGCCCCTATCAATCCCATTTCTCCATTATAACCCCATAAACTATCATAAATACACATAGTACATAGTTATGCTAACTATGCGTAACTGTAGTAATTTTGGTGCCACTGTAACCCAATGTACGCGCGTCATTGCCATCATTGGTATCATTGGTATCATTGGCATCGCCTTCCGGATTTGAAACGATTAAGTGATTTCGTGCACACTGCATGATAATTGGATTAATATGCGCTGACAGCGATCCCATTCCCATTCCCACTCCTATTCCCCGACCATAAGTCAATTCCATAGGATGATGGCCCTTGGCACCACCACCACCATCAGCAACAGCAGCACCACCATCAGGGTGGAGAGTTGTCCAACTGGCGGGGGTGGGTTGTACTACAGTAAGCTGTGGGTAATGCCTCTTTTTTCGGAACTGGTTAGGCGGGCTGCAACTCAGTTGGTCTGTGGCTAAATGGCAAATTATAAGACCCTACACTGCGAGAATGTGCTGCAGTATGAAATAGATAAAGATTAGAATTACTAATCAATTAGATAATTTTTGGAAATATATATATAATTCACTGTTGAAAAATTTGTGATTATATAATCATTAGATTACAATTACAAAAAGTCAGAAATAATCTTTATTTATTACAATTATTCAAAACTAATCACAATAAAATCCACAATAATCAAAAAAAAATCTTTCTGATTATTTCGGATTATTTTTGTTTTTTCTCATTATTTGGCTACTTTGATTGTGACTTTAATTTTTAATTTGTGTAATTTGATTTTTACTTAATAGTCATAAATAATCAGAAATAATCAAAGATAATCAGAAATAATCATGAAAAACATCGAAAATAATCCGAATGCTCAAAAAGATTATTTTTCATTATTTTTTATTATTTCTGACTATTTTTGAATAATTGTTATAATTTAAGATTATTTTTCATTTTAGTAATCGTAATCATTAAATAATTGGCCAAAACCGAAAATAATTGTAATTTAATCTAATGTTCGACTTTTAAAAAAAAAATAATCTAATTACTAATGATTATGATTACTGATTATTATTTAACAGGTATGGACTCAAGATTAAAATTCTTGAAATTCTTCTATTTGTTAATTATGTATTCAGGATAAAGCTAACACAAAAATCGTATGCCTATTAAATAGCATTAAACAAGAAAAATTCATATTTTTTAATCAAAATATTCGCAAGGAAGAAATTAAATATCGTACTTAAATCCAGTATTTCGTACTAGATATTAGAAATTCCAAGATTATCGAACTTTTAACACCGTTTGGAATTGATCTTATGCCGAATTTTTTTCTGTGTAAGCCCAGAGTTAGAGTAGTTCTCAGTGTGTGTGTGGGTTAAATGCTCTCGTTATCTTCAGTATCTCTCTTGCTCTCCCTCTCTCTCTTTCTATCCCTCACTATCTGTCTCTCTCTTTACTTACACTTATCACATATATCAGCAGCATCATCATCTGCTGAAGGGTGAAACGAATGCATAAACAAACTTGCCCTTGCCTTTGAATATCTTTGTGGATGTGGGATGTGGATGTGGATTTGGGATTGGGATTGGGATGTGGGGCTTTGCCTTTGGCTACGGGTGGTTAATACCAACCCTCGTCTATTGTTGCTGTTGCTGTAAACCAATTTAAGCAGCTCTTGGCGTGGGAGGAAAAACATATTCCAAGGGTCTTTGGCATATGTTAAAGTCAGAATTATGATTGAGATTTAATTTCCTCATTTTCTCGAAATTCCACGGCGGCAAGTCAACTCAATTTGTCTGCCAAATCGGAGAGACAAACAAGTAAACAGACAAAGGCAACTGGCAACTGGCAACGGCATTTTGGTCAAACAACTGTTCACTGTTGGCCACTTAGCTTTCCATTACCAATCGCTGCCGCTGAACAAACAAATTAAATTGATTTGGTTTGGTTTGCTGGGCCACAGAAGCCGCTTCCGAAGTGCCCATCATCGTCATCATATTTGTCGGTGCGATCAAAAAAACAAAAACCCCAAGAACTTATTTGACAATCGGAATGGAAGAGGCAACAGTCAACAGTCCAGAGTTGGCCAAGCTAAGTGAAGATCCAGCCTCTGACTGCCTAATTTATAAAGTAAACCATATGAAAATTAGCGGCCAGGTTAAAGAGCTCGTTGATCGCTGATCGTTGCTCGTTTGTCTCTCGTCTGGCGATTTTCTTATGATTAATTTTATTTGCCCAATGCCTGGGATCGGGATGCACTCAAGCGATCAATTGCTTAAAGGCGGCAACGATTTTAACACCTCCTCAGCTGAGTTCATCTCATCATCGGATGATGATCAGGATGATGATGATGATGATGTATTTGGCTGCTCATTAGTAAACCTGGCCCTGTTTCTTTTTGAACTGGCCGCAACGCGCTTTTTAGACACTTGTTGTCTAATTACCAAAGCCACCCGCAATGGCACGTCCAGCTCAAATTCGAATTCGAATCTCGTTCTCTTTTTGCCATTTGTAAGTGTAAGTGTGGCACTGGGTGAAATCGCAGCGAAAGCCGCGAGTTTCACTTCGCGCCTGGTTGTTAATCCGCGGTACCGATGCTTTGATGATACTGGACTTGGACTCGTACTGATCATGAATCTAATGATTTGCTGTTGCGCTTGTTATACAGTTTTTGGCCTCAGCCTCGCATTGTTTTCTTTCCATATTATTCAGCTCGAACAAAAAGGTTCAATCTCTGCTGAGATAATAATCTCGTGCAATAAAATTGAAATGCGTCTGTTAATCGCTTCGAGATACATAATAATTTTCTGATCAAACATGCCCCAACGAAACCAACTCCAGCTCGGAACGACAACGATCTGTGATCGCAGTTTCTGATGCTCTTCGCATATCGATCACTTCGGCTTCAAGATTCCCGCCATGCGGACAAAATACGCAAAAATCACAGCGGCAGATCGCAGGTTCTGTTTTTGGGTTCGGCTCAAGCCGAAGCTGAAATGAGCTACAGCTGGAAATTAAATTAATCCTGTTCTCGAAAATATTGTGTCTGTTGAAATCCCTTATCCCAATCAAGTGCGATCTATGCAGACTGCACACAAGAAAAATTTCCGATTTCGGAATAAAATCTTGGTATTTTTTTAATTCGAGTGCGAAATACTTGATTCAAGCATATCTGTTAAAAGTCGATTAGAATTACTATTCAATTAGGCTATTTTTGGAAATAATCGTAGTGACTATATAATTCACTATTGAAAAATTTGTGATTATCTAATGATTACGATTACAAAAGATCAAAAATAATCTAAAACTATTACAATTATTCAAAAATAATCAGAAAAATCAAAAATTATTTTTCTGATTATTATATTTTCTATTACTTTTGATTTTTTCTGATTATTTTGGCTACTTTGATTGTCAAAATTTAAAATAATTTGATTTTTACTAAATAGTCATAAATAATCATAAAAAAAATAATCAGAAATAATCAGAAAAAATGAAAAATAACCCGAAAACTCAAAAAGTTTATTTTTGATTATTTTTTCTGATTAATTTTGAATAGTTTTAATAATTTTAGATTATTTTTGATTTTTTGTAATCTTATTCAATCAATAATTGGGCAAAACCGAAAATAATCGTCATTTAATAATTGGTTCGACTTCTGAACAAAAATAATCTAATTACTAATGATTATGATTACTTATCATTATTTAACAGGTATGGATTCAAGTACAATTTTTCAGTTCCGAAAATATTTTCATTATCGGTGTTCTATAAGAATTTTTGCTATAAAATCAGTTGTTTTAGTCTTTTTTGACTATTCTAGTGCTGATTGGTTGCCGATTAATCTTAAATACATACTTATAAAATAAATGCTAAAATCAAAAATATTAAACTTGAACGAATTTTGTTTTCTGTGTAGAGCATCGAGCATAATAAATCTAAAGCTTGGCGCAATTCTTGCTCTTTAAATCGATCGCTAAGCACAGTCAAATATCCAAATGCTAAAGGAGCTATTGTTTTTGTTGAAAGGGCCGACGAATGGCAGAAGGCAGGAAGGCAGGTCCAAAAGCGCGGACAAATTCGGTTAACATGGGGTCAAGAGAGGGAGAGGTAGAGCGGAGGGGAGAGAAGGGGCTCTGCTTGATAAGCATCGACGGCTGCTGATCTTAACCGATCCGATCTGAACTGAAACGAACCTTTTAACGATCCCACATTCAATATTTATGGCAGTGCTGAAAAAATGTCAACCGACTTGTTGTGGCGACTTCGCCTAAAAGTCGATTCCAATTCCAATTCCAATTCCAAGACGCGTCTGCTTAGCTAGAAATTAGAGCAATTAGCTCTAGACAGACTGCACTTGGCGAGCTGTTCATAAAAAGGCAACTAATCAGCCAACAGTTGACATGAGATGGTCAGCAAAAAAACACAGAGAATACATATAAAAAACAAATGCTGATTGCTGCTGTGACCTTTTGTGTCGACTCGACGACTGCTGGGGGCGTGCTGGATGGAAGACGTAGCTTGTAAACAGTTTCATTATCAGATGATTGCGTAATTTATAGAGTCGAGGGCGAGGCTACCTGTGCTACCGCACAATTCTCGATCTGCCCGGACTGATAGAGACAGAGATAGCGATAGCGAGCGGGGCATCTGCACACACACACACAGATACGTTTATGTTTATATGTGCAGCAGACAACATAAATGTCAAAGGGCATTTAATGAAGTTATTTAACGCTGCGGCCCTTACAGGAGCCGAGGGGTGGGGCAAGGGGCTGCCGAGGACGAGTTGAGTTAGAGAGCGAGGGCGTATTGACACAACAATACTCGTACAGTCTAGGAACGATCATAATCTGTGGAGTATCTACACAGTGAAAAAAAAATCATTTTAAAATTCAAGTAATCATAATCATTAGTAATTAGACTATATTTGTATAACTAATGATTAAATTACCATTATTTTTGGGTTTGACCAATTATTTAATAATTACGATTACAAAAAAGCAAAAATAATCTAAAATTATTACAATTTTTAATAACCAAAAATTATCAGAAAAAAATCAAAAATAATCTGAACACTCCAAAAATTATTTTTGACTATTTTTGATTATTTCTGATTATTTTTGAATAATTGTAAAAATAAATAAATAAATAAAAAAAGGAAATAAATCAATAAATTAGTAATTCTAATCGAAATTTAACAGGTATGGTATAAAGTACTTGATTTTAGCATGTATTTTTTAAGAATTCCCTTTACGAAAGTCGAAAAAACGCGGACAAATACTAAGAATACCAGAGTTTGAAAATAAAAATTAGGAAAATAAAACAAGAATGATTTTATTTATTAAAAATAAATTTACAG